>VWZG01001573.1:4808-20179 GCA_013396735.1 Grallaria varia
GAGGGAGGCGAGGCGCTCGCCGTGCACGCTGACTGCAAATTGGGTGGGTTATCAGACGCCGCCATAAAAAAACCCCCTCTTTCCCCCAGCTGATTATCAACCTCATGCATAGCAAATGACGGAGCGGGAGCGGCGGCGGCGCCTGGCGCCGAGGTAAAAAAATAAAATATTTACAGACTGACAGGCTAATGGACACTTTCCCAAAGAGCCGTTAGAAAGAAGTAGTAAATGGGCCTGTGCTGATGCAGGGCAGCGGGCCCGGTCAGGGATCAAGACACACGGCACCGTATCGGATAACATCTAATTGGCAGGTCACATCCAAATGAGTGTAGTCATGCATCATCCGGAAGGCTTTTTGCTGGTTATAAAGACACTTGTAAACAATTCAGCCGCTGAACATGGCAATAATATGTTGATCCGGCATGTAATGAGGTGTTCCTGGAATCAATAAACTAGTCATGAAGAGCAGGGAGCAAGGTCAGCGCCTGCCTTTTTGATGACCTTTGCTGGCTGGTGAGGACATCATATACTCTGAAGAGGACTTTTCTCATATTGCAGAAGGCGCCGAGTGTCAGAACTTCCATTCGCAGCAAGCAAATGAACAGCCAGGCTCTGCATGCTAATGAAGTCCAGGCTATTTTCCACCTTTTCATCTGCACATTATGCTCTTGACTTTGGAGAAGGTGGGAATTAGGTTGGACCCTCGTGTCAGACTGCCTGATGGCTCGGCTCCGGAAAACTGGTAATTGAAGCTGATGACTGATGCGGAGGAGGCCTGAATTTGGAAATAAACAGTTTCAAGCACTGCATGTCATTTCTAGAGAGACTGCTGAGTGAATGGAAATGAGCTCCGTTTCGCCGATCTAATGCAGTTTCTCAGCAGGAAAAACACCGTCTTTGAGACAACAATGCCAATCAGTGAGATTTAAATGTCCTGGCGATAATGTAAGGAATTGCACCTGCCTCCACAAACAGCACTTAGGGAAATGCTGCCCCACGCCGGGGTCTGTGACTCCTGTCCAGCCCCGCAGAGCCGGTCCTGGAGGCGCCGGGAGGCTCTGAAGGCCAGTGGCGGGGAGGGCACGGCACACACTGTGCTTGGCTGTGCCAAAACACCGGGAAAAACCACCAGTGACACTGAAAAGTGTGGTTTGAGGGATACATAACTAAACACAACGCTCCCTGTGCCGCACCTGCTGCATCGAATGGCTCTTCCCTGGCACGCTGAGCAGGAATCCTGCTGCCCTTGGCCCCACCACTGCTCACTGGGGTGGCCTTACCCCACATCAGCCCGGCTGCCAGCCCCACCAAGCCCAGAGAATGGAGTTTCTAGGCAGGGCACTCAGAGGCCAGTATTTTCACACTTGACTCTGAATGCTCTGCCATCCCAGCTGGCGGGAAATGATATTACAAATGTTCAAACCCTTTCCAAGCCCTTCCTGCCCGGTGGGGTGGAACTGAGCTCAGCCACCCATGTGCTGAGGCAGAGGCAGCCCAGCAGACTGCCAGGGGCTCCCAGGGCTCTGAGGCATTGCTGTTGGGACACAGAATGCCAGAGTGCCTTGGGCTGGGAGCCTGAAGATCATCTTGGTGCCCAGGTTGCTCCAAGCCCTATCCAACCTACCCAACAGTTCCAGGGGCAGAGCAGCCACAGCTTCTCTGTGCCCCATGTGCAGCAGGACGGGCATTGCCCCACAGCAGCCACATGCTGTCAGGGACGTGCTGGTGGTACAGGGTGGGATGTCCTGCACAGGGGGCTCCCCAGAGCCCCCTCAGCACCCCGTGCAGAGGCCACTGGGCTCCACCTGCCCCGGGGTGGCCGCTGGAGCCACTGGAGCCGCCGCTGTCCCCTCGAGGTGGCTGCACCAGGAGCGGGGCTGTTTGTGTAATAGTTTGCAACCCTTCAACATGAAAGGATGGAGATGGATGCGAGTTATTATTATGAAAATGAACCGAGCAACAGACAAAAATATTCAGGAGATGTAATCTGCGTCCCTACAATGCGCTCGCGGAGAAGAGCACTTGGCAGACAGGAGAGCCGCCGTCAGATACATTGCCTTTTGTTAAATTGCTTCTGCTCTGACAATGCCTTTTAAAACCACATGCAATCTTAATTTAAAATACCCAATACCTCAAGGTATAGTGGCCCAGTGCTGGTCTCCAGCTTGGGATTTGTCCAAAACAATTCCCTCAGCTTAATACCACTATTCCTCATTTTAATCACACAACAAACGTGGGAGCCTGAATCCTGCTTGTAAGGAACCATGGACCTGATCCAAAGACCACTAAAAATCAGTGGAGCTAGGATTGATTCCCCTGCCTGCCACCTCACTGTTGCCCAAACCTCTGTAGAGGTTGCCCCAGGAATGCCCTCTCCCCGTGGGGCAGCTTTGGCACACGTGGTAGGGGAAAGCAAAATTCAGTTTTTTACTTTTCCATCCTTTTAGAAAATGGTTAAAGGTGAGGAAATGATGAATGTGGCAGGGCAAGGAACTACCACATTTTTATTTTCCAAACTCAGAGTGGTGGAAAAAAAAAATCCCAAACAAACCAGCTAGCACTTCCAGGTCAGTGGGTCCCTATTACTGCCCTGGCTGTTCCAGCTGCTCCCCAAAACATGGACCCCAAGGTCTCCAGATTAGGGTCCTGCACCTCTTGGCTCAGCAGTCCATGAATACCCCCAGACTCCCTCAGAGGCCCCTTGGGGCCACATTTACCCTTTACCAGCCCAGTGAGAGCAGAGAGCCTCAAAGCACGAGGTGGCACCGCCAGGCTGTCCGTGAGGAAGGGCAGGTGTGTGTCCAGACACCTGCCCTGCCTTCGGGCTCACCCCATCCATCAGCTCTCCTCCCAGCCTCCCACCTCCATGGATAACCTCCTTCCCTATGCTAATTCCCTCAGAACATTATGCAGACTGTTTATATTTCTGTACAGCCAGAACAGGCTGCTGACACAAATCAGCCATTAGCCATTCACACTGAGGAGTCGCCGCTAATTGTGCAGAATGTAATTAGTGATTATGTAATATCTAAGCTCTTGCAACTGTCATTAATGTCCACTATTCACCAGAGATAGTTCTTACTGAATTAGGGAATGATTACTGCATGCTAAATCTACTTAATCCTAAATATGCTAATTAACACCGCCTGCACTTTAGACAGTGGTTAAAAGCACTAGTAACCTCAAAAAAGGCTGTGATACACCAGGACCCAAATTGCTTGCAATGGTTTTTTCCTTAAAAGGTAAATTTGTTTAATTAAATGCTGTAGTAAACCGTTGGGCACAGCTATTGAGTAGTGCAGCCCAAGCAGGGGCCTTCTGGAATGATCTAGGGAGGTGCCACCACAGGGCAGTGATTCTCTTGCAGCATCCAGGTCCTCCCATGGCATCCCAGCCCTCCTCCCCTGCAGCCCCCCGGGCCAGGCACAGCCTTGCCCACTCATGTGCCAATACTGCCCAACGGGGCCAAGACTGCCAGCAGAGCCCGATGTGAAACAGCTTTCCAAAGGCTCTCCCTCCAGGATTAACCACCCTATTCCTTAGCTCATAAACCACAATATTCCTACAGGCAGACACAGGAGCTTCCCTCAATAAATTCTGGCTTAAATCTTGCCTTTAAGATTGATTTGTATAGAAGAGACTTCAGATATTAAATGCTGCCTGCTCAAGGAACGGGATAAATAGAGCAATTGTACAGGTTTGAAAGGTCCCTTTCCAAGCCTGGGGTGTTTAATGTATTCTGGGTTTCTGTGGAAAAAAAGATATGGCTGTCATGAACCCCAGGATAATAGCAGTCTGTGATTTATGAAGATTCCTCCTGCTTATATATTTTATATAAATACACCCCTGCGTGTGTCTCTGCGCTCATTCATAACCAAAAGCTGCCCAGGCTGTACAACGACTGCGCAGGAACATTTAAAACCAGCTCCGAGAAACAGGATAACTCATGGATCAGACACCAAATAAGTCATGGCAGCAAACACACCAAAAGGAAAATTAACAGCACAGTGCAAACCCCGACATGCCTTTATCAGCGGGCTGGCACAATGATGGGACCCAAACCCCACATTCCCCCAAGAGAAGGTTCCTCAGTTCCTCCAGGCTGGGGCTGCCCAGCCTGCAGAGACCTCAGCAGCCTTCCAGGATCTGCAAGAGAGGGATTCCTCATCAGGACTGGAGCAACAGGACAAGGGGGAATGGCTTCAAACTGACAGAGGAAATGTAGGTCAGGTATATGGGAGAAATTGTTCCCTGTGAGGGAGGCAAGGCCCTGGCACGGGATGGGTGCCCAGGGAGGCAGGTACAGGCACACACACAGGTACAGGCACACACACACAGGTACAGGCACACACACACAGGTACAGGCACACACACAGGTACAGGCACACACACACAGGTACAGGTGCACACACAGGTACAGGCACACACACACAGGTACAGGCACACACACACAGGTACAGGTGCACACACAGGTATAGGCACACACACACAGGTACAGGCACACACACACAGGTACAGGTGCACACACAGGTATAGGTGCACACAGGTACAGGCACACACACACAGGTACAGGCACACACACACAGGTACAGGCGCACGCAGAGGTACAGGTGCACACACAGGTACAGGTGCACACACACAGGTACAGGCACAGACACAGGTACAGGCACACACAGGTACAGGCACACACACACAGGTACACACACAGGTACAGGTGCACACACAGCCGAGGGGCAGCTCCCCTCTCACCGCAATCACCGCCACGGAAATGAAAGAATTAGCCACGCAATAAACCCCTAATTGCCTGGCAACAGCATTTAGGCCCCATTACGTAGATTTGTAACTGCTCCCAGAGAAATAAACTCCTGTGTCATTAGATAACAAGGAAAGAAATAGGTTATTTCCTTTTTGAAAGGTATGAAAGCTTCCAATTGCCTGATGTACGCGCTTAGTAGATTATTTTCTGTCATCTCAGTTAATTGAATTTTATCCATTGCTTTTAGAATTCCTCCCTTTCGTGTAAGGTTAGAAAGTTCAGAGGAGCTGTATTTTTGAACCTTGTCCATTTATCACACGAGCCACCTCCAGCTGTGCATAGTGTGCTGGGGAAAGGGAGCAACAGCAAACTTGCCAAAGCAAGGGCTGCTTTAGCCCCCGAATGAGTTGGATCACAGTAAAATGTCACTTTTCCAACAGCCTCCAGCAGGGACACTGCCAGGAATCACCAGGAGAACCTGCCGTGAGCTCAGTGGCCCAACCAGTTGTGCGAGGGTTTCCTGTGCCCCCCTGGGAAACCAACCTGGAGACCCAGAGTTAAACTAATTCCCTGGATTGCCTGGAGATCCCTCCCAGGGGTGTGAGCCCCATGAGGTGCCGGCTGGGGTGGGGTGACAGCCTGGCAGCCCCATGTCCCTGCAGTGCTGAGCAGCAGGACACCAGCACAGCGTGCCAGGCGGGAATTCCTGCTCGGAACTGTCGGCCTCGGAAGGGACAATTTCAGACCCATCAAAGAGCATTATGGCAAACCTGCTCCGAACAAAACCCGATATCCAGCCCTGTCAGGATGTCTCTTTGACATTCCTCAGCCCCAGCAGCCCTTCCTGGCACACTCATCATCCCTGGTGAGCCCCTCCTTGCAGTACTGCCCTGCTCCCACACTGCCTTTTCCTGGGAGAGCAGCCGCAGGGATTCTCTAGCTCTCTTTTGAGCTGTCCCTGTCCCACGCATCCTGTTAAATGTCCACTCAAGGGACACAGACACACAGACACAGAGGGTGTGTGTGCCTTGGCAGTGCCCTGTGTGTGGGGCTGCCCACATCCAACAACCAGACGTGGGGAGGGGGGTTCATCCCATCCCAGCCCTGCTCTCACCCCATGTCACTCTCCCAGCCCTCGCCAGCAATGCCCAGCCCTCGCTCTCAAGCAGCCCCTCACTCCTCCCTTTCCAAAGCAAACCTAGGCAGACGTTCTTAATTTCCTGAGCAAATCCAGAACATTTGCCATTCCTCCCATCATCGCTTGGGCTGCTGCTCTCAAACTTCACCACTTCTCCCCGGGGTTGCTCTTCATCACTTCTCCCACGGTGCTGCCGTGGGGAGCTGATAACCAAAGTTCGCCTTTAATGGGGGTGGCAGAACCCTGGGTTGATCCTGTGGGGTATTTGCTTCGCAGAGCAGCACCACCTGGAATGACAGGGAATGGTTTGGCTGCAGGAAGATTATCAAAATAATCAGGTGGTGACTCCAGAGCCGCTTGATTTTAAACCCTCTGGAAAAGCCAGCTCCATTTTCTGCTTTGGTGGAGACCAATTCCCCGCGCCGGCACGGGCGAATAAATCAGCTCCGGCGGCGAGGCGTCGTTATCCAGTTCCCAACTATTAGGACACAGTTTCTATCAGAGCAGTTTTCTTCTGAGCCGGTGGAGTGGAAGGATCCCCTGGGTGGGGGTTTGCGGTGGCGGCGCGCTCAGCGCTGTCCCCAGCCCACGCTGCCCACTTTGGAGAGCCCCGGATAATGAGGATGTGGCAAAGTGCCTGCAAAGACAGCGGGCCTTTGAAGCGCTGGGCAGGGAGGAGGCAGCGGGAAGAACCCCAGCATGGGAGGAAGAGGAAGAAGTGTGGAGGGATGAGTGAGGTGGAGCAGCCGAGCCCACAGCAAGGCTCCTTCCCCAGGAGCTGTGTGTGCCTTCCCTCCCCTGCCAGCACAGCCCTGCTCCTCGTCCCTGTGCCCAGACACCAGGAACCCTCCTGCACACCGCAGGTGCATCCCACACTTTGGGATCAGAGGGGCCAGAGCCTTGCTCTGCCCCTGCTGAGGGCCAGGACTGGGGTGTTCAGGCTTGGAAGACGTGCTTGGAGAGCTGGATCCCACTCTGGCCTCTCCTTCAGCTGGTTTATCAAATTACTGATGGGCACAGGAGAGACCCCACAGCCCCTCCAGGCTCTTGTGCAGGGCCACGACCCCAAATGTGCATGGGGGGGGGGTGTCATTGCCCCCTGTTGGGGAGAACAGGAGTCGGGCAGCAGGTCTGGGGTCCTGCTGGGCTGGGGCTGGTGGACCCCAGAAACCATCCCCGGGGGGACTGGAAGGGCAGAGGGAAGGAGAAAGAGGAAGAAAAGAGCAGGGCTGCACTTTTCTGTGCTGCCCTTTTGCTTTATTTGGTTTTAATTGCACCCCAGAGCACCACGTATTAATTATTCGTAATTAAGGAGGGCCAGGGAACAGGAGGGTGGGCAGTGGTGGCTGGACCTGGTTCTGCCCTCGGAGTGGGATGGGAGGCTGCTGTGGAGCCCACGTTCCTCCACCAGCAGAGCAGTGCATGGGGATAACCTTGTAATCTACAGAAATCTGGGAATTATGACGGATATTACATAAATCAACCCCCCTGTGTCAATAAGGAAAAAAACATTTTTAAAAGAAAAGCAGCTGATAATTAACCCTGAGAGCACGGGTTTAACCCGGATCACCTTGGGGAAGCGCTGGGACAAAGGCAGGCATTCATTCCCAGCCTGTCTCATTTAAATAACCCGGCCTTCATTGGCTCCAGAGGGATTGCTTGGGAATTGCTAAACCGGAGGTTTGCTCGGTTTTGATGTGTGGTTGCATTGATTTCCCCCCGCCTCATTTTAATAAAGGACATTTTATAGAGCACGCAGTGGGGCATCCCGCGGCTCACCCTGGTCCAGCAGTGGGGCTTTGCCAACCATGCAGAGTGGAGGGAGCTCTGCCCACATCTCCGAGCAGGTGGAGTTCAAGGATGTCTCCGAGCAGCACCACCAGCACATGGTTCATTTGGAATAACTTGATTATAACTTAGCAAATTAGGCTGCCTAGAGAAGAGCTGGATGTCCCACCCCTGGAAGTGCCCGAGGCCAGGCTGGACGGGGCTTGGAGAAACCTGGTCTAGTGGAAGGTGTCCCTGCTCATGGAACAAGATGGGCTTTAAGGTCCTTCCAACCCAAACTCTTTCGGGATACTGTGCAGTGACTTTGAGGCTGCCTTTTGCACATTTACACATCTGTTAAATCCCTCTGGGAATGGTGGTGGCACCACTGCCCTGGGCAATCTGTTCCAATGCCTGGCAGCCCTTCTGGGGAAGAAATATTTCCTAATATTCAATCCAACTGCAAAGTTTTCAGGCCTTATGTCCTGGCACGCAAACATCTGGCCAGTTTGACAGAGAGGGTGGTGATATAAGTAGAGCAGAGTAGAAAACCCCTTCACTCTTGCAGAGCAGCAAGGCAAAGGCAGGTGTTGGCCAGGCAGGGTGTTGGCCAGGCAGGGTGTTGGCGAAGGGGTGCTGGTGAGCAGGGTCGGACACCCCTGGCAGACACATGCCAGGCTGGGGAGGTCACACACCCAGCCCTGGAAGGGAGGACACACAACCTGCCTGCGTCGCCCAGCACTGCTCAGAGAGGGCTGCTGTCGGTGACAGACAGATCCTTATTTGTAAGTATTTAATGTTTCTTAGGAAGCACTTCTAAAAGAAATTGGTATGTAATGACAGCACTCATTGGAAAACAGGCCGATTATAAAATGCACTAACTTATCTGGTATTCATTTGAAAAGTAAATGGATGCAAGTAAAGGTGAGAGTTCACTACCAATTCAAATATTTTGCTCTAACAGGCTCTAGCACTCCTACTTTAATTCAAGCAGAAGCACAAGTATGAATAATCAAACTGGATGATGCTCATCAAAACCTTTGTGCCTTGCACCATTTCAAATGGTCATTGAAGCTTAATGGCAAAAAATTTACATTATTCCTTTAATTTGTATTCTGTTCCTTCCTTCTGAGTGATGTGATTGTGATTTTCGGTTGCCGGCTGTATTATTTTGATGCAAATGTTATGTGCTGCTACAGTCCAATTTCCTGCTTTGCCCTCCCCTTTTCTTCCCCCAGGAAAGAAACGACAGCTAAAATAGTTCAGAATTGGGGAGGGATTTTGAAATAGTTCCTTAACTACCGCTCCTAATTAAAGCAAACAATGCAGGGTCTTGAAGCACCCTGAAAAGCTGAAAATTAATTATTGGCTGAAGCGGGAGGGAAGTGGCTTTGCTCCCTGGACCTTCAAAAAAAAAAAAAAAAGAAAAAAAAAGGAAAAAGAGGGAAAAAAGCGAGGGATCTCAATTCTGCCTACAAAAGAATTAGAAAAGAAAATTTGTAATTCAGTTAAAAACTCCTTTTGCTGGCACATAATCACCTAGGGATGCATGCTTTATTGAGAGGCATGGGGCTGCAAACCAAAGCCTTGCAAACAGGAGGCCCCCGGGGTGCTCCCGGCACGTAATATATGCACCGACTAATTTATTGCGCTGTGACTAATTTCCATTCCTTGTGCTTAGAGTTGCCTCGCTAATTACAGGGATGTTTTCTTAACTTGGGTAATTGCGCTGCCCGCGCGCGCGCCCCACGCCGGCTTTGATGCGCCCCCACGGGGCGGCTGCACCCCACGCCGCCCTAATTAGATTGGCTACCTTAATTAGGGGAGATGTGGGGGTGCGTGGGGGGGTGGCACCCAGCCCCCTGCCACGCTGGCACCGGGCTGCCCGGAGGACAGGGACCATGCCAGTCCCAAGCCAGGCCCGCAGGGATGGCGAGGATGAACCCAAACCTGAGCGGACATCCAATCCAGGTGTCTGTCCCACCATCCAACCCATCCCCACCGCAGGAGGATGAACCCAAACCTGAACAGACATCCAATCCAGGGGTCTGTCCCACCATCCAACCCATCCCCACCGGAGTGACCATGCAGAGCCAAGCTCCTGCCAGGAGCATCCCTAACAACAGGCACCAGGTGACTGCCCTGCGTGTCGGTGTCACTGTGCTCACCCAGTCTCCAAATCTGCTGCCTTAATTTCATCCGTGGCACTCACTTATGTGGGCACGATTATTAGACAGATAATCGCTTCCTTGAAATAATTCCAGCACTCATCTCTAATAAAAAAGGTTTCTTTCCCAGGGCTCTGGGTGAAATGGGCTCAGCGCTCCCTCCTGCACTGCGCGGGTCAATCGGAGTCTGCTCTGTCCTCTCCATCCAGCCCCACAGTTGCTTTGCACCCACTGTAGAGCAGAGCCCGGCACACCCACCCAGGGGTGGCCTCGAATACCTGCACTAATAAAAGCTTGACACCTGAAATGCCCCAACTTTATTCCTCCCTCAGCAAAGAGTTGGTCAATAGTTCAGAAAATCAATGTCGTATCAATAAATACTCGTGGCCAGAGGGAAGGTGACGAATTCCCCTCGCCCTGGGGTACCACACATCAGAGCCAGAGGCTCTGCAGAGCTGTGGAATAGGAATGGCTCGGGAAGCATCACTGCCAGCTGGGACTTATGCCCCTCTGCAGGGCTGGGCCATGGCAGGGAGATGCCAGGGAGAGGCCAGGCAGCCTTGGCAGCACAGAGAGACCCCAAACTGCACACCACCTGTGGAATTCCAGCTGCGGGCTCTGACAGACCCTGTGCTGCTCCAAGATGACTAAAGCCCTCATTCATCCTGGAGGTGCCCTCCTCAGTGAATCCAGGGCCACCGGCAGTGTGAGGAAATGTAGTTATTTTCCTTTTACATTCCAATAAATAAACCGAGGGTTTCGGCTCCTGTTGGAAGGCTGGAGTGTGATTTCGTTTCAGAAACACAGACATCTGAGAAAAGGAGAACTTCACTTCCTCTACAGCAAAATGAACTGAATCCAACAGCCAGGTAGGAATCAGGGGCATGAGACCCTCTCCATCGCTGCCCAGCCAGGCTGGGGCGTGCAGCTCCCCACCAGCCCCATCCCAAGGCACGAGCAGGCTGGAGGGGCTGACCCTGGCCTGGGACAGGTTTGGGTGCTTGGTTTGTTCAGTGAGATGGCCCATAAGCTCCCTGCAGCCTGTCCCCAAGTGGGACAGGCGATTCCCCAGTGGATCTGGGGGCCGGTGCCTGTGGCTGCTGGCACGTGGCACGCAGAGCCCTCGCACCCCGGCGGGCACCACGGCCGCGTGCGAGATGCTCACATGGATGGAGCATCTCCTCAGGCTCACGCTTTGCTGTGAGAAAGGAAATAAAAAGAGTCTCCCCCCTCCCGCCCCATCTGCCTTCAGCATCTCCTTTCTAATAACTTGGCATATTCACTTAATACAGCCCAGCTCCTTCCAAGTCGTTAGCGGCGGCGGGAGACACAGCCAGAACGCTGACCTGGTTTGCTTGCCAAGACAGAGCAAAGAGAAACCTTCACATAATCATTTCCAAACATTAAAATGGCTCCATTGTCATTATAGCTGAGAGATTGAATTCGCCTCATCAAAGCGGCGTATGACAGGTGACTCAATAGGCTGGTGCCAAGCGCGGAGGCAGGAGATTAGCAGGGCACTGATATCATTATTTCCGCCTATCACAGATTCGGCAGGGAGGCAATTGTAATTTCTGGGCTTATTAGTCTGCATTCGCAGGAAAAAACCTGGTGATAAACCTCAGTGTGACAGCCAGGCATTTGTGCAGCAAGTGCTGTCACAGTGACACTTGGAAAATGCCAATGTGGATACGTTCCCCTAATCCCCCCTAATGGAGGTTAAAGCCTGGCACAAAGGCACTCTTATCGCTGATCGGGACACTAATAACATTTGCATTTTTAAGTTAAATATAGTAAGTAAAGAGTAAGTCTCCTCCTGGCGGCTTCGGCAATTAGCTGGGCCTTGGAAGGATAAAAGCAAAGAGGAGGTTCCCAGAGCATCACCTGCACTCCCACCTCAGCCTTCCCTGCTTGCCAGTGGATGGAGATGCCGGGATGGGACCTGGCCAAGCCGGGGAAGAGCCGGCCCATGGGGGCTGATGGAGGTGCTCACCTGGGACTGCCCTTTCCACCGAGCAGGGCAGATTGTTCTGGGGCTTTCACACACTTTTACAGGTGGTTTTGCTTCAGAAGAATGGAACTTTTGGGGTTTTTTCCACTCCATGGTGCAAGCAGGGCTCGGGGTTTCTGTGATAATTCCCCCTGGACATGAGCCCAACACGGACACACAGTCAACACTCTCCCCAGGAATTTCTTAAGGAAAAAAAATAATTACAGGTGGTAAACTGTTACTTTTCCACATTTAAATAAGAGACCAATTAAGAAGACTATGTAATTCAATTCTGGAGTGAGTGCCACTGAATTCAATTTGTTTCAGGTCAATGAATATAATGTGAAGTTATTAACAAAAAGGTCAGGGACTGCATATAAAATATACACACATGACACAGGCAGAGTAATTAGTAAACATTTCACATGTTCTGCTGCTCAGACATATGGTGTAGAAAATCTGAGCAGGATTAGATGGTAATAAATGTTCCCCTCTCCCTCCCTCCCTCTCCCTATTTAAATGGGGTTTAGAGCTATTCCCGTGGTGTTCCTGGGCTCTGCCAGAGGTAGAGGACCCAAAACTCACACAGCAGTGCCAGGCTGGGACCCTCGGCCTGGGCAAAGCACCCAGGAAGGCTGGGAGTGAGGTGTGGGACTGTGATGGAGCTGGGAGGGTCACTTGGGGCAGGACCTGAGGGGCAGCTCAAGACACTTGCCAGCTCGTCCTGGGGCAGGGACAGTGCTTGGGGACCTTGTGCCACACACACTGCTCATCCCCCAAGAGCTACCCCCTTTGTGGCAACTGCCTTGTTCCCCCTCACCAGGACTCACTGTGTTTTTTCACACCAATTTCCTGCAAGTGAACACTTACTGAGAAGTTGTTATGTTAATACTAACACCCAAATTGTTATATAAATGCTATGGCTAAGCAGTGGTTGAATTTGAAAAAATGCACAATCCATGAATAAAGATAATCAGAGGACTACAAAGCCCTAAATGCCTTTGTGATCCTAAGCCTGAGTATGGGACACCTGGATCCTCTTGCAGGTAAAGGTGCACTTTCTTAGGGCAGGAAAGCAAGGACTTGGGAAAAACTCCCCTGGAAGTTACGGGAAGAAATCCCAAGATACAAGAACTCTGCTCAGCTAATGTACCATATCATCACCATCATCATCATCATCATGGCTTGGGTTCGTGAATGAAGATTTGGGAAGGGCTCTACCCATGCTTGCTGCAAGCGTGCTGATGGCTAAAGAGGCCGATGCGATAAGGGCTTTTAAAAATAGGCAAAAGCCCAGAAAAAGCTGGAAAAATCTTTCTTTGTGGCAGCCCTGGCCCTGTCTCCATAGCGAGGGAGGGAAGAGCCCTACTTACGTAGTGGTAGAGAGCCAAAATCCCTGATCCTTGTGGAAAAAGCCCCCTGGCCCCTCCCCTGCAGCAGCTCCTCTGAGCTCATGCCCCTGGGGTGACAGCCTGGCCAGGGCACGGCGAGTCCCTGCGGGTGGGGAGATGCTGCCGGGGCCGGTGGCTCTGCCCTGCCTCTGCCGTGCCGGGGGACCACACACACATCCCTACAAAAGCCTGTGGCAGAGCCTGCTGAGCCGCAGCTGGGAGCACACACACACCACAGCCCCCGGCCCCACGCACGGCTCCCACCCAGCAATGGGGCAGCCCCCACCCCGCAGCACCTCCACGCCACGCCACGCGTGGCACACGGCGCCCACGGGCCCTCCGCTGTGCCCACTGCACGTGGACCTCCAGGGAAGCCAACATTAGCCCCCAAAATACCTCTTTTTCTGCTCACAGAGACCTTATGTTTCTATTTTTTTCCACTGGATGCTGGATTAATGCACGCCTAATTCCAGCATCAGCTTTGGAGAGCAGGATGTGCTCGGGACTATGGAAACCTCTTTACATTTGAGTCGCCCCAATGTTCCTGGAATTAGCAGTGAGGGAAACCTTGGAATGGACAGGTTAAGTGATGCCTGGCAGCTTCTCCAGCCCCTGCTGTGGGAAGCTCAATTCGACTCATAGGGATGTTCTGCTGTCCAGTCAAACCTCTCCCGACTCTTCACTGGGAAAAGATAACCCTGCTAAGGAGCCGGATGTGTTTCTGTGCTCCAGCCTTTTCCTTGGCATCTTCTGTTCTGAATGAAATATGCAACAATCCATTTCCCAAATCATCCTCTATTTCCAGTGTGGACTGATGTGTTAAAAGAATTAAGTTGTCTGTATGTATTGATTAATAATTGCTGTTTACTACTGAACTTGTGAGCATATTCCTCAACTGGAGATACTTTATTTTGCTCATTATTCCTGTTTTGGTTTTGTACAACTGATTGCAGAAAGCAACAGGAGAAGCAAGAAGTGGAGAGCTTCAGGAATGCCTGGGAAGCACAATTCCATAGGAAACAGCCCCAGATCCATACAGGCTTAGTATTTTTCTGTAAAGAGGGAACTGTAAAGCGAAATCGGCTCATATAGGTTCGAGGGTGAATTAAATCCAAGATGAGTGTGTTAATTAACGTTGCTGTGGCCAGGTATTCCATCAGCAGAATTCTTTGGGTTTGCTCAGAGGAGTTAGTTAGTTCTCACAGGATATTCTGTCCCTAACAAAACAGGGAATGGTGCCTCCTGGGTTCTGGACTGGCTGCAGCTCACTTGGCCTGTCCCACACCCCAGTCCTCCCTGCAACAGTCCCTGGCTTTTCCCATCAGTGTCCCTCCAGGATGTGTGGCTGCACAGCAATCCCAGGCACAGCTGCCCCCTGGTTTAGTCAAGGACACTCCCCATGTGCCAGACTCCAGGAATGGCACAATATTCCCAGCAGTGTCAGGGGAGGGCAGGGGTTCAATCAGTGCTACCAAACCTAATTGATTTCTCCCCGCTTCCCGAAATTCAACGTATTGATCTGTAATAAGAGACAGGGACAAAGGAAGGGGAGCTCGGCAGGTTACTGAATATACCAGGTGGAGAGGCAAAAAAACCGTAAACTAACAAAAGAAATTTGGTTTCTTTTTAATTAGAAGTGATTCCCCTGCAAGTGGCCCCGTTGCTCTCCCCCTGATTCCCTGGTTTTTAAAACCACCAGAGCAATTTACTTTCCATTTTACCGTTGGGCTTGTGCATTGGAACAGAACAAATGAAAAGCAGGGAAATACCTACGTGAAGCCTTTGTTTTCATTATTTTTCCCCTTTTCTTCCAAGTTTTCTGTTTCTCTTCTCAGCAAACCACGAGCAGCTTCCCCCCAACCCACGGCACGACTCCCCGTGACCATCCCGGGGCGATGCTGCTGCCTCCCTCTGCCACCCCCCGAGTGCCTGGGGCTGGATTTTCCCTGAACACTGGTGGGATTTACTCGGCATTTCCACAAACACCCTTGGCCCCCGGGCCCCCCGTGGGACGGGGTGGGCGCAGACCTCCCACGCTCCGGCCACCGCGGATGCTCCCGTGGGCAGCACCCGGACACGCGGTGCTCCGGGGGGCTTCCAGGGGGGCTGGGGGACCCATCCCACCCCATCCCACCCCATCCCACCCCCATCCCGCGGGGGC
>VWZG01001573.1:20401-153622 GCA_013396735.1 Grallaria varia
TCGGCAGGCTCTCAGCGCTCCCGCTCCCGGCATTTTCATTAACTGAAGATTGCGGATGGGTCAGCAGATCTATACACTTTTGTGTTCCTCGGCTTGCTTTATTTATTTCTTTCTTTTACAGGATGCTGAATAACTAACCTTTCCTTCAATAGGCAGATTTAAAAAAAAAAATAGGATCCATCACACAGCAGCAGGATAGCCTTGCTCTGTTTTGACCTTTCTGAAATTAATTTCCCAATCTTAGCTTTCAAAATCAGAGATTGAAAAGACCTATTAGATCAGCCAATCCATCTTATCACTAGTATGGCAGCAAGCAGAGACCCCAGCCAAGTGCTCCTCTACACCGGGAAAATATTCTGGAATAAGACGGGGCATGAATTTAAAGTGAAATACCTGTTCAGGAATATTCTGCACGTGGACACGCACTCTGGAGGAGCTGCAGCTGAGCCTGAGTTTGCTCAGTTGACACCTGGAGCCACTCACTGTAACAGAGGGGAGAAAAAAAAATCCCATTTTAGGATAAGAGTACTTTTCCTGGGGTAGCTCCAGGGCATAATTCCCCCTGACTGTTTTTCTACACAGGCTGTTGCTCAGGGAAGCAGGGGGAGAGGTGCTTGTCCACCTGCTCAGGCAGAGCTGCTCCCAGGCTCCAAGGGAAATTCATCCCTGACCTGCAGAACCAACGACTGCCTGGAAGGATGGGGTCAGCAGGATGGGGGTCAGAAGGATGGAATTCTGTCCTGCAGCTCCTCCAGGAGCCCGGGATGTTAACACACAGCTCTCCTAAACTGCAGCAGAGCCCCTGTGCTGGGGGCACGGGTCTGCTCAGCCAGCCTGTGCTTTTCCAGACTGCAAATAACTCGGCACCTGGGGGGAAAACCCCAAAGCTGGCAGGTCTGCACGGCACGAGCCCGAGGGCATGGCCAGGTCCAGCTGCCCTGGCCAGCACTGCCAGCCCATGGTGGGAGTCCCCAGGTGCCCCCCCGTGTCTCTTCCTATTCCCCTTGGAATTCCTGTGGCTCTGGGGGTCAGGATTTGGAGGCAGCAGTGCTGATGTGGACAGGACAGGCACTCTCTGCAAATCTCGGTCTCCATCTCCTCCCAGCCCTTCGTGCCCAGCGGTGCCTCCTCCAGCAGCACCTCCCTGGTGGGATGCCACAGTCACACAGGGAGGGAGTGGGAGCTGATGGATGCTGTGCCAGCCATGGGGGTCAGTGCCACGCTGGGAGACAGGAGAATGCATCCCAAGTACGTGAAAACTTGGAGTTTCTTCCTATTAAATGTGACGGGAAGGAGCCTCTGCCGACACCTGCGGTGAGCGCGTTCGCCAAGGAACTGGGAATTACATAAATGTGCCTGTCAGTTTAAAGCCCTGCTACATTTCCTATCAGTGCTGTTTCTGGGGTGACAACTTCGAGTCTTTTCCCAGAGAAACCCCCCTGTCCTGCCCTTCCACACCCACCACCCCGGCGGGAGGAGCTGCCACCACCCCCATGACAGGGAGCACCGGGAGCACACGGGAACGGGAGCCGCAAACTTCGGGCACTCAACAAGTCCCCTCCACGCAGAGTCAGGGCCTAAAGATCAATATTGACACTTCAGACTGTTTTCCTCGATTTGTTTTTTCTGTTGATCGTCGGGGCAAAATTCCACTTTTCCGATATCTTGGATTCTTGGCTAATAGAAACAAATAAAGTGGAAGCTTCTGTCCACAATGGGCGAGGAGCATCCATTGTCGGCAGGCGCTAATCGGATTAAATTGGCTCCTGGCTCTATTGCTCGGGGATAACTCACTCCTAAATTTTTCCCATCTCAAGGGGGACGGGTCATTGTTGGTTTGTTGTTTTTCCCTTTTTCCCTGTTTAAATGTGACGGATAGAAAGAAACCAGCACCGGCTGGAGCTGACAGTGGTGCCGCTGCCCCGTGGACAAAGAATGGAGCCCAAACGTGGTCTGTGGTCCACGCTGGCCCCTGCCAGCCCCTTCTCCTGGCTGGATCTGCTCCGGCATCGCCGCCGCTCCCGTCTGGCAATGGCGTTTGAACCGGAACCGCAGCCGGGCAGGGCAGAACCTGCGGCTGTGCCCGGGTCGCCTCCCGTTATCCTTTAATCCTTCCCCCTGCAGCAGCCCCTGGGAAGCGGCGGCCACGATCCTGTGAGCGCCCGAAGAGACAGCCTTAAATAATGCCGCCCTCGCAGGGAGGCCCCGCGCGCCCCCAGCTACATTTTGCCCGGAGTCTGATAATTTTCAAAGCTATTGGCAACCTGGGAATTTTCCTGCCTTATCGCCAGGGCTCAGCTAACTTCACTAACACTAATCAGAGCTGGAATCATTCATTCAAGGATTGCATGATCATGTTTTTCTTTAGCAGTGACAGCTGCCTGAGCCGCATTAGCAATGCAGATGAGTCAGCCTAATAGGTTAATGCAGAACACGCGAAAATTAGGTTTAATCCCCAGTGAAATAATCTAACATTTTCACATTTCTTGATGTTGGGATAGAGACATTGGTGGTGACTCAATTAGGTGTAATGTAGATCAAAGCAAATTTACCTTCTGGCTGAACCTTCCCCATAGTTTAGATAGAAGAATATAAGGGTTCTTTACTAATTGGCCAGTGGCTGTGGGGGAAATTATATGGAAAGCGTGCGTAGCGCAGGAATTGCATTTTGGATTTGGAGCTGGGCATGGCTGGGCTCTGCAAACACCCGGCACGGCGCTGTGTGCACAGCCCCTGCCAGCCCACGGCTCCTTGCCATGCAGCGCTCACAAACGAAGGCATTTGGGGTGGGTTTTATTTAGTTTTATTTCCACCACCCCCCTCCCCTCCATTCCTTTTTAATGTCCCGTACTGCAATATCTCCGCTGAGGTTTAAAAGACCTTGTATGATAAAAGGAACATAAAGGAGAGAAAAAACCCCACCCACCAGCACGCGCCCGTCTAATGTTTTCATTCCCGGGGAATAACATATCAAACAGCCATCGCTTTCAGTCATAAAGGGAGTGGAACAAAAAATTACATGCCCTCAGTTGCCAAATTATTTTTTGCCTTGACATCTTAATTCTTAATCCTTGTGTGTGGTCAAATCAGCCTACTATAGACAACCAATCAAGCAATTATTCCTAAATTATATTTGCCCAGCTCACATTGATTGGTTATTCTTTTCTTATTGGGTAAGCTCATTAATTCCGAGCAGCTTGCTTATTATGCTTTCCACATCATTTTCCTTCGGAGCCTATCTACTCACACCAGCCTGCTGATGTTTCAAGATGCCACGCAGAAAAAAAAGGCCGAGTGATCTATTGCATTGTCTCTTCCAGCAATTACAATTCACATTGCTGATTAACTTTGATGTGAAAACTAATGAGATAAGGCAAGTTATCAAGGCGGACCTGATCGTCATCTCATTTATAGAGCATTTGCCATCAGTGAATGACAAAAACTAATGAAGATGTATCTGACAGCAGGCTGAGCCGCGGCCGAATTTCGTTTCTCATCAGCAAGTGCTCTGCTCCGAACTCATCAGTCTATCTGAAACATGTGGAAATTAGCTTAATAATGAAAACACTTCATCCAAATAGACAAATGTTTACATTAAAATAGCTACATGATAAATAGATGTTAAAGATTTTATGCCTTCTTGAGTCTAAACAATGGAGCACAAAATATGTTCTCATATTCACTAAATCATGCCCATAAAGCTCCCCACGTGCTGCTGTACCTGCGGGTTCCCCTCCCTGCGGCTCACAAGGATTCCCAGGCTGTGCCTGGTCCCTTTGGAGCCGGATGGTCCGGGCTGGAACTCGGGACTGCCCGAGCCTGGCTGCTGCCAGGGAAAGGGGACTGTCCCTGCTCACATCTGGGGGCACAGAGCCCCCAAAAGCAGGTTTTTCAGCAGCACCATCGGAGAGGCAGAAGTTGCTGCTGCACGTTAACATTTACTCAATGCAGAACAGAGATCCATTTACCCCCAGACAAAATACAGAGTACAGACATGATTCATGTAAATACAGCAGCATTTCTTGCCTGAGCCACCACCAAAAAGCTTCCTGTAATGCCAGTCTAGTTTAGAAATGTTGTGATAAAAGGGAGGCAGGCAGAGCTGCTCCCATTTTTAATATTGTGGCTTTGGTATCTTTATTTATGAGAGACTATTTCATATTTGTCGGGCACTATTTCACATGCTTCTGCTATGTCCAAACATATCCTCAAGATGTTTTTGTATCTGGAATAAAATTTTCATTCATCACCTGGGATCAAAGAATTTTTTTTAATAAAAAAGACATGCATCTTGCAAGGCAGAGGGGTGAAAATCTCGCTTTAAAAATTATTCGAAGAACTGTGTACACGTCAATTAAAATAAAAAGTTGTAAATGGTTTTCTTTTACCATGATATTTTCCTCTCTCTGAAAAATAATAGAATATATACAAACAGTCTGTAGCGCTGCATCCTCCAGGAAAAACACAAAACCCAACACACTATTCCCGGTATAAGAGGAACTTTAAAACCGATTTTTAAAAAACCATTATCCAAGTGGACTAAAGGAAAATTAGAGACTGCAGAAGAGCCACAGGAGTACCCGTGGACTGCGTGCACTGCCAGCTCGGTGCACACACGTGGGGAAAGCAGCGCTGCCGAGCCAGCCAGGCTGGAGCATCCCCGCGACGGAGCTGCCCATGGAGCCCCACGGCCCAGCCCCACGGCCCAGCCCCACGGCCCCCAGCCCATCCCCATCCTCGGCCACTCACCACGTCCCCCCGCGCGGCCGGGGAGCCTTCCGAGGGGCAGATTATCCGGCACAAAGCGCCCGGCAAAGTTAAAAGAAAAGCCTGGTCGGAAGCGCCGGCAACAAATTACTACTTCAGCGCTGGATTAAATGTAATAGCCCTTCACAGAGCTGCTGATAAATCCTGTGTGTTAGAAGGAACCATAAAAGTGCTTGTTCAAGAGCTACAGGCACAAGTGGAAAATTGACCCCAAATATTTATTTTTTTTTTCCCTTTTTTAATAGCTGGAGTTTATAAAATCTCTCTTTCGGCGCGATGCTCCGGGGCTGCTGCGGCCGCTGACCGGAGCCGGACAGTGCGAGCGTCCCGTGAAATCCCAGCAAGGTTTGCCTGGTGGGTCGGGGGTGGTTTTTTTTTTGTTCTGTGTGTTTTTCGTTTGTTTGTTTGTTTGGGGATTTGTTGGGTTTTCGGTTGGTTGGGTTTTGTTTGTGGGGGTTTTTTTGTTTCCCTTTTTTCCCCTCTCTTTTACCCAGCTACCGCAGCAGGACAGCTCCTCTTTCACAGCTCCCAGTGGGAAAACATTGCTGCCATCCTTATTTTCCTTCTCTGCCGGAGCTGTAAGCACAGGTCCATGCCCACATCCCTGCTCAGCACTGCCAGGGGACCCTCAGCAGCCACAGGATGCTGCGGGTGGGCAGGGCACTGCCTGTCCCTTCAGTCCATAACAACACGTGTCACCCAGGCATGGTTTCTCTCCCCTGCCTGCACATCCATTACTTTATATTTCTAAAGTGCAAGCTTGGCCACGGCACTGGCTTTGCTGTATCTACGTGCGCCTGCACGGAGGGATGGACAGGGAAAGGAATGCTGCTCCTCCCTCCCCCTCCCCGGCCTTTATCCTGGTCGCCGATTTTAATAAATAATTATAGGCAGCTAAAGGATTTGTTCATTCCAAAAGGTCTCCCCTTCACATTTCTCAGAGGTTCAGCTCAAGGAGACACCACGATAATAAGGCTGACTCGGGATCCCTACTCCACAATGTCATTATGAGCTAGCATTTAAAATGAAAAAAATCTGTATATTATACCTAAAAGCATTACAAGGTTAGTGTCTCGGCTCAGGGAATATTTAATGCTGCTGGGAAAGCAGTGCTGCTGCTCTAAGGAGGAGGAAAAGGGGGGAAAATGCAAAACAAGAGAAAAATACGTTCTGAAACATAAGCTTAGAAAAAAAGGTGTTGGGAGCGGGCACGGAGATCATTTGCATTTCCAATGACTAGGACTAATCCTCTGCTTCCACGTTTATATTTTCTTATTACTTTTTCTAATTATCTTCTTTTCTTCCTCTTAGCTGTTTCTCCTCTCTCTGTTCCCACCTCCCCAGCCTGTGGTGGTCTGGCTCACCCGGGGCTGGCCATGGCCCCTCGGCACTGCCCAAGGACACAGCCCGTAAACTGTGGCTGTGGGTGCCCTGTCGGGGGGGCTTCGCTTTATTGGGGTCTCTCAAGAAACATTTCTGGGATCAAGAATGGGTTTTTTGGTCCGATCCCTGGGGCTCGGTGAGGGCAGAGAGCAGCATGTCCTATCCCTGGTGTGAGGCATCCCTGGCGTGGGGCATCCCCGGCTCGGGGATTTTGGGGACCACCCGCCCTTGAACCCACCAGGAGCTGCCCACCCTCGTCACCCCCAGCTCGGGGATTCTGGGGACCACCCACCCTTGAAGCCACCAGGAGCTGCCCACCCTTGTCACCCCCTGAAGCCACCAGGACCTGCCCTGGGGGCTGTGGGTGGCACCAGCTGACAGTGGTAAACAAACCAGTGGGAGCCCCCTCTGCAGAGGGGCAGCCCCCCAGCCAGCGTGGCCATTGCCCAAACTGGGGCTTTCTCGGCTCGTGGGGTCACCCCCAAGCCCCGCTCCAAAGGCTCTGAGCTCCGAGCCACGCGTGCAGCCGGCGCCGTGTCGCACCCGGAATCCACTGCCCCCATCTCTGACAGGGAAATGACACCACCAAACGCCTGCCTGAGACCAGCGACTAAACCGCCGCCGCAGCATCATCCTAAAATTTGTTAATAGCAGCTCTTTCACATAAATTAAGCGATAATGAAAAAAAGCCCCCCTTTGAATTTATATATATTTCAGCAGAGAATAATGTTTTATTTAAAATAGTTACAGTGCGCCTTTTGATTTAGAGTTTAAAGTAAATAATATTTGTACATCTAAAACATACTCAAGACAAATGAAAAGCCTCTAGATGCTTTTGTATGAGATGCTGAAGAGCTCTACAAACTTAAAAGCACAACCTCAATTAAGCCCATCTTCATCTGGAAAAAAAATTAGCAACTGAAAGCTGAATATATTAGATAATGCACACTTGCAGGAGAGCATTCTCTTAGCAAAAAATTGATAACCAACCTAAAGCTGGCCTTCGAGTTGCTCGATGCTAATTTTGTTTGAAACTGTTTAACTAACTATGAATAGATATCCATATTCAACAAAGACAT
This sequence comes from Grallaria varia, assembly GCA_013396735.1. NCBI lineage: Eukaryota > Metazoa > Chordata > Aves > Passeriformes > Formicariidae > Grallaria > Grallaria varia. The sequence goes on from VWZG01001573.1 coordinate 27,631, forward strand.
AATTAATGGCAACCTTTTCTTCTGCTTAGAAGACATCATAACAAGCAGAAAAGTACAAAAAGATTTTTATAGTAACTAATTTAAGGACAAAGGGTTGACCTCTAGCATTTCATTAAATAAACGGAGCGAATGAAAGAAGAGTGACAGTATTCATCCTTGTTCAATTCAAGCAGCCAATTTCAAAATGCAAATCATAATCTGCAGATGTTGGAGCCTGATATATTTTTTTAAAATATCATTTGTTCAATTTAAGAACATCAGACATTTGAATTTTAAATAAAATATAAAAAGAAAAAAAATCAAACCCAATTCCCAGCTCCAGGTTTAGGCGCAGCGTGACTGTGCACGGTGCTGGGGCTCCCCTCCCTCCCCACCACCCCAACCATTCATTTTATACATTATTCCCAAAACCTTTTAATGGAGAAGTTCTGCTAAGCTGCACATTATTTCTGATTAGCACAGCTGGTCAGTGCTGCTGCCTTTCCAGCCTGGGGATGAGAGAGGAGAACAGCCTGTGCTGAGCCCAGAGTGCTGCTCCGTCCTCCCTTCCCACCCACGGAGACCCAGCATCCATGGACATCCAGCATCTGTGGAGACCCAGCATCCATGGACACCCAGCATCTGTGGAGACCCAGCATCCATGCACACCCAGCATCCATGGACACCCAGCATCCATGGACACCCAGCATCCATGGACATCCAGCATCTGTGGGGACCCAGCATCCATGGACACCCAGCACCCATGGACATCCAGCATCCATGGAGATCCAGCATCTGTGGGGACCCAGCATCCATGGACACCCAGCATCCATGGACACCCAGCACCCATGGACACCCAGCACCCATGGACATCCAGCATCCATGGAGATCCAGCATCTGTGGGGACCCAGCATTCATGGACACCCAGCATCCATGGAGACCCAGCACCCATGGAGACCCAGCATTCATGGACACCCAGCATCCATGGAGACCCAGCACCCATGGACACCCAGCATCCATGGAGACCCAGCACCCATGGACACCCAGCATCCATGGAGACCCAGCATCCATGGACACCCAGCATCCATGGAGAGCCAGCATGCATGGAGAGCAGCACCTGTGGAGAGCAGCACCCATGAGCAGACCATCACCCCATCCCCAGGGGCTGAGGGATGCTGCCCCTGGATGTGCCCCAGGGAAGAGCATCCCAGCTCCTGTCCCCGGGGGCAGCAGGAGCCCAGGGCCCCCGCCTGGGGAGGGAGGGAGTGCTGCCCCCTGACCAGGGCACAGCTGGGCACAGTAGTGGGAGCTGAACTGGCTCTGAATTTGGGAGCTCAACCTCAAACCTCCACAGCTGGGTTTTCTTCTGGGTGACAAGACGCAGTGGGAAAGGAGGAGATTTTGGTTGGACTGTAGGGGATCTGCAATCTTTTGCCATGGGAGCAATGAAGTCTCCATCCAGCCCGACACTTGGCACACACCTGTTCCACAGGGATCTGGGCAGATCAAACATGTGCCAAGGCACATCAGGAGAGCCTGGGGTAGCATCTTCAGGCCTGTGGATATTATACACTTTGCTGACTATGGACCCACAGCTTGGTGTCTCTCACATCTGTTGAGGGGTTCCTCCTTCACTCCCTTTAATGTTCTTTCAGCCTTTCTCCCCTGTGCTATGGAAGCCCAGGAGTGATGCTAAGAGACACTTTTACCGTGCCCAAGGAGGCTGGAGGATGTGTCCCCACACCGACACAGCGGCGGCACAAGTCCCTCCCTCTCCCACTCCTACACCAACTCCAACAGCTGTTTCCAGGTTTGCAGCGGATAACCCACAGGGCATGGCACTGCCAAGCCTGCAAGCATACAGGATTTCTCTCAGGAAATGGCTTTAAGGTGTTAGGAAGCGGTTTGGGGAAAGCAAATCTCATGTTTTCTTTTGACCATTTAAATACCCAGAAGTTTCTGGCTTCACTGTAGGGTGCAGCAGACCAACACTGACCTCTCCTCTGTGAGCAATTCCCCTCCCTCTCTAATAAAGGGAATATATCCCAGGTTCCCACTGCACGGCCCTTAGTTACTGCTGAGTTACAGGGAAGAACAACCTCTGTAAAGGCATGTATATTAATTACACTGCTGCTGATTAGGCTGTCAGCGGCACAGAGAGCAGCACCCCTGAGGAGAGGGGAGAGGAGCAGAGCAGAGCCATTCCTGAGAGCCAAAGTGCTCTTTTCTTCCAAGCCCTTCCCAAGGCACTGTGGAGGAGCAGCCGGCGCTGGGCACGGGCAGCAGGAAGGGCCTGGGCATTGCCAAGCACCCGCAACCCTCCTACACAAACAGAGCCTGCAGCTGTCGCGGGGCAAAATAAATGACTTCCGGAGGGTACAGAGAATAAATGAATCCATTCAGGCACAAGTGAAGGGGACATTGTTTTCCTCCTCGAGGAAAAAAGAAAAAAAAAAAAAAAGCCCTCCCCAACAACCTATATATTAAGGTATCAATGAACAACAAATTCATTCAGTTATGACACAGGAAATCTAAAGCAGAATGGGGCTGCAAAACAAACTCGATTTATCTTCGCCACACACGCAAAAGGCAAAAATGCCTCTTGTTGGCTGTTGTGCTCAGGGCTGGGGCTCACACGCCTCTGGAGCAGCGCTGGGGACTCGAGCCACACACAGAGTGATTTCTGCCGGGGCTGGAGCAGGGATGAGAACTTCTGAGATTAAGATTGTTTCCTTGGGTTTATCCTCTTCAGGGACAACACGTGCACAATACGCCTCTGGAGCATATTTAGAGCCAGGCTGCAGATGCACATAATCTCCATCTTCCTGCATCACAAACGGGAGATGTGAAGGTTTGGGGATTTTTTTTTCAAAAGGGAGGGGAATTACTCATTCAAAGACAAACCAAGCCTTTAGTTTTCACTTTGTCAGCCTTCATTTTTACACTAAAAAGGAAAAGGAGAGGCAAAAATGGAAATGCAGGCTCAAAACAGACCCTATGTCTCAAAAACAAGGCAGTAGCTCCATCCTGTCCCACCTCCCACCAGCAGCCCTGAGTCCACCCAGGGGCCCCCATCTGCTCCAGCACACATTTGGGCACACGCTGAGCCTGAGGGGACACAGCACCCCTGGACTTGACCCTGGGAAGGACAGAGGGCCAGTGCTCTCCTGCCCACCCACATGGCCATGGACCTCCCTGAGCCCACCCTCCTCTGCTGCTCAGCACTACAAACCCAAAGTGTGCCTGGGAAACAAAGCCCATCTTCCCCTTATTTCCAAAACATTTATGCCTAGCTGTTTTCCCTAAGTAACATTAAAAAAATCTCTTAAAAATGAGTGTAACGGGTCAATCCTGCTATAGAAATGGAGTTGGTACCCAGCTGCAAGGACTGCTCGGCGTGCAGGGGAATAATCCAAAAGGTTTTAATTAGGAAAAGCAGCAATAAATGAAAGAACATGAGCTTGGATGAGAACACTTGAACACAAAAATCACTGGGAAAGCTGAGGCACGTTTATGCTTGGAGGGCAGGTCTCTGTCCAGGAAGGGCAGGCAGGAGGGTGCTTTGTCCTGCCCAGCAGCCCCAGAAGAAGGCAGGGCACATTCCCAGTGCCAGCGTGCGCCCCCAGGTCCGAGGGGCTCCGAGGGGGCAGCACGCCGGGCGCTGCAGGGCGCATTAATGCGGAGCACATCCCACATCCCTGACCCCTGTGCGGGGCCAGGAGCCCACCCCTTCCGTCGGCTGGTGACATCCTCAGTGTCCCCGAGAGCTGCACGTCTGGATGTGGCAGCCCGAGGTGCCTCGTCCTGCCCGCATGGCTCGGGCCCGGCGGCTCCAGAGCGGGTCCCCAGCAAAGGCAGGATGTGGCCCCTCCCGGGCGCTCCTTGGAACCCCAGTCACGCTCCTGCAACAACGGCCCCTCTGTGCCTGTTTGAACTGTCCCTCCCAATTAGCAGTAATAAGTGACTCTGTAAAGATGAGCAAACACAGCGCATTCATTAGCGCCGGCTCCCCCCGAGATCCCCAGGGCCCCGCTCCCGAGGAGCCCAGCGCATCCCCCCGGCCCCGACGAGCGACGGCAAAAGGCAAATTAATGACAAGTCGCTCGAAGAGTTTGCCTGAAATTATTTTATTCTGCTCAGGAATTGATTGCTCCCGGCCTGGAAATATGTCCAAATCAATACGCTAAAGCTCAGGGCAAAAAAAAGACATGCCCTATCCCCATTTATTTAATCCACTTTTTTGAGGAATGGCACATAATTTACCGGGTAGGAATTGCTAAACCTTTCCAGAGCGAGGAGTAATGACAAGCCATGGGAGAGCGGCGCCTCCATCCATCTCCCAGGCGAGCTGCAGATCCCTGTGCCCGACCGTGACAAACTTGCTGGTGGCCAAGACCCCCCAAAGTACCAGGATGTGCCTCTGGCCATCCTTGCCAAGCAGACAGACACAGAGATGAAGCATGGGGTTCAACCAAGGAGCAATTTCAAACCTCCCCTTTAGACGAATCTTCTCAGAACAAGACCAAAAGCCCTCCCAAAAGGATGACCACCACCTGGGTGGCATCCCCTGGTTGCTCTTCTCTCTGCATCCTGGCCCATTTCCTACAGGTAACGTGGCCAGCAGACAAACACTCACTCCAGGCTACTAAAGCACAAAATAAATATCGAAAACCCACCTGGAAACAGCCTCCCATGCTGGTTTGGCTGCAAAGCCAAGCTAAAAGAACCCTGCAACTGCTGAACACGCAGGTGGGGCAGGCATCCCACACATGCTCAGGGTAACTCCCACCAGGTACCTTTCTAGGAAAGCAGGAGCACATCCCAGCTTTGGAGTGATGGGAAACGCCTGCCTGGAGAGCCCCTGGGCCCCACCACAGCTGAAACCAGGCTGAAAGAGACATTGGTTCAGGGGTGAGCTGAAATTTGTTTAAACAACACTGAAATTGTTTAAACAACACTGGTGGCTTGGCTTCAGCGCTGGCAGAAAAATACCTGCATTACTCCAAGTACCTGAAATAAATGGCATGAGGGACACTGTGCAGGACAAGGACATGTGCCATTAAGGGGGAATGGGACCCCAGGAAATGTCAGCCCCACGTGCAGCCTTCCACAGCAAAGGCACCTCGCAGATGACACGCGCCTGCCAGGCGCCCCATTTGCCAATCCTCTGCATGCTCCACAGGGCCCTGGATTGTCCAGGGCATTAAACCCTCTCCCCCCTCCAAGAGCATCCTGGCAGCTGTCATCCCACTGGCGGGGGGCAGACGGGGGGCTCCTCGCCGAGACCATCAGTGTCACTCCTGAGCCGCTGGTGGGTGAAGGACAAGGTAGCCCTGCCGGCCCTGGGGGCTGCCAGTCCCTGCTGGAGGGCTGTCCCTGCTGCCCCACGGGAGCTGTGGCAGCAGCACCTGTCCCCAAGGGGCAGGGGGGCACCAGCACACCTGTATGGACCCTCCTGGGGCTCCCAGGGGAAGACTCCAGGCGAGGACCGTTCTGATGGAGTCAAACAGCAGAACTCAAACCTTTCTACTCGCCGCGATCCCTTCACGAGAACATCTTTATGTGAAACAGAGACATAAAGCAGCAAAACTGCCGAAATCAAAAGCCAGGGCTTGCTGGCTACGCCTTGGGCAAACCCCTTCCCACCTGGGCTGCTCCACACAGCTCCGTGGGCATCGTGGCCACCAGCCTGGGGCTGGAAGGGGATTCCCATGGCCCCACCTCGCAGGTGAGAGGTGCCAGGGCAGGAGAGGGAGCCCAGAAGGGAGCAGAACACCACGGGGCTGGAAGCAAGTCTGCTGCAAGTCCGGAGAGGGAAAGCAGCAGGTCTCCATCCGGGGGGCTGTCCGTGCTCTGTGTGTCCAGCCCAGCCATTGGAGCCCCCTCTGTCCAGGCCCATGGGCAGGGGCCCACGCCCTCCTTCAGCTGCACTTGGCTTTACTTACAGGGGACTTTTCTAGGCTAAAACGCTGCTTCTCTCCCATTCAGAAAGGGAACACCCATGAAAAGGAGTCATTCACGATAAACTTGTGAGTGCTGGGTAGGAAAAACCCCCCACTCAGCCCAGGAAACAACACTGCCTTTATTTTTCAGAGTGGGTGAGGCACGAGGGCTGGGGGGGTCAGCACAGCCCCTACACTCCTGCACAGCCCCCCAGGCACAGCCCCACAGGGCACAGCAGGGACCAGCAGCACCCAGGGACACATGGCGGGGCCCCCTTTGCTTCACTCACCTCCCTTTCATCCTAACAGGCACAAATCCCCACGTGTGGCAGCAGTGTAAACGAGTTTTATTACTCAATAAAATATTTGAAGCAAAATAAATGGTTTTGTCAAACACTATATCTCCTCAAATAATAATGCACCGGCTTACAAAGAAAAACAACCAACATTCATATTCTATGGCAAAGGTTTATTTCCCCTCCCAGAGGAGAGGGGAACAGGCATTTCAATTCGGAATTCAGATACTGTATGGGAATACAGTAACTATAGTTCTCGAAGGGTTTGTGCAAATGCCAGCAAAACAAACCCCAAATCAAATTTATTAGCTGGTGGAGATCTCTAACAATCTTACACAGTGACTGATGAAGCCATTGGGGAATTCCTTTCAACATTAAGTGATTTAAAGCCCCTACAGAAACTTCATTGTCTGTTCCAAGACAGAAAGAGTTCCTCCCTATCCAGTGCTGTGCCAACAGCAGCACTGGGCTGTGTGTTACTGCCAGTGTGTGTTTCCTTTCATCTGGAAAGCTTACCAGGAATCCTAACATCCCTACTCCTGCAGAGAACTATAAAAGGAGGAAGTGCAAATTAATTAAGAACCACAGCCTGTGTTTTAAAGGGACTGTCTGTATTTGGATGGCAAGGTTGAGATGTTCAGTCTGCCCTGGATGTGCTCCCAGAAAATGACCCGGGTCTCAGTCCCTTGCACAGATCAGCCATTGAACACCCACAATGTGCTCAGCATGGGGCAGACCTGCAGCTTTGGACACAGCCAACTCCCACCCAAAGCCCAGGGTGCCACAACGGGGCTGGGCGCTGCTGTAGCAGTGCCAGGCTGCCCTCCTGGGAAAGCAACAGCAGCCCAGCTCCTGCTCTGGGATGGGAGATGTCCATCCTCAGGATGGGAGATGCCCTTGCTCAGGATGGGAGATGTCATCCCTCGGGATGGGAGATGTCCTTGCTCGGGATGCACAGGGCAGGAAGGTGAGGGCACAGCTGGTGCCCCGGAGCATCCACACTGCCCAGCCCAAGCCACCTCCCTCAGAACCATTTCAAAAAGCAAACCCAGAAATGCACAACCCTAATTGCCAGGTTTTTTATCATGCACACTCATAACTGGGTCATTTGCATTTCAGCTGCTAAAATATCAGGGGGATGTTATTTAATCAATCATCACAGCTTACAAAGTCCTAAGTGAGAGAAGAGTTTTTGATTGTCTCTGCTTGTATCTAAACATCTCACAAACCCGCCAGCCAGTTCTTCATTTCAATTAGGGCAATGCTGATCGTTAGCTAACTAATAAGGACCAATTTTCTGTCACAACTATTTCCTAATTAAATTCAAAACAGAGATTTCTAACCCAGATGGTCAGTGATGCTACAGATTTGTTTAAATTTGGTATCACAGTAACAAACTACTAATTAGGGTTTGTAAATACACCAATTCCCTTATGACTTAGTTGTTAGTAATGCATACAACCGGTTTATTAAAGCACTAATTGTGTCTGGCTTTACTTGGGCCTAACACATAATCCACTTATCACATACTGGTACCAACTCATTTTGAAGGGATTATGAATGAAATCATAAATGAGGTCTCGCATCCAGTTCCCAGTATGGTTAATAAAGGTCTGGTGTCATATTTAGATGATTCTCTGCCTCTGATGGGGAGCGGCCCCCCAGTGACGCTGGAGCTCCATCCTCCAAGGGGTGTTGAAAAAATTCTGGATGCCACCCCTGTGCCCAAAAAGGGGCATCCAGCCCAGCTCTGCTGGCCTCCAAATCATCCCAGCAGCCAAGCTCCTTGAGAGGAGCCCCAGCCTTTCCCAGAGAAAGCACTGAATGGTTTATTTCCCACTGGACTCAGCTCAGCCCCTCCACGGGGCTGGGGCTGGCACGGGGGGCTCACGAGACCCCCAGCACTTTGCCTGAAGACCAACTGGAGACCCTCACAAACCCTCACCACCTTCTCCTAGAGGGATGGACCAGTCCTCCTGGTGCCACCAAACCTGGATTCCTCCTCTCCCTTACAGAGGGACAGCCCTCCCCAAAGGACCCTGTCTTTTTGTGGAAACCTTTGTTCCAGGGAGCCCAACCTGGTGACACCCCGTGGGCTCAACACCCCTCGGCTTCATCGAGTGTGCACAAAGTAGGAAATAAATGATAGATAACTGTGAATTGCAAGGTTATGTAAACATGGAGGGGGCTTTAGAAGAATCCTATTAAACCACAAAAGAAAAGCACGGATGGTTTATCACATCACTAAGACCCAAGAATGCATTAATAAATAGAAGAATAGATAACGAACTGTGGAGTACAAGGCTAAACTATCCGCTATTGTGAGGATCCTGTGACAGTAGAAACAATGAAGGGGAAGAAAAAGCTTTGTTGGTCTGTCACCAGAACCTTGTAGTGTATCTTTTATAGCCTATTTTTAATGAATTCACAGCACCTATCTGTTATTCTCTGCCCAAATCCCTCATTTTCCTCCCTCTTGAATGCAAATTCCCATGCTGCACTCTGCCTTCACCATGACGTCCCCCGTTAAACTCGGGGCTTCTCTGCCTTTCAATGGCCTTTCAGCCACAGCGAGAACAGGTTTCTGCTTTCATATTTCCAAAGGGTTTCCAGGATGGTAACAAAAGTGGGGTTTAATGCAAAGCAGGAGTACCTCTGAGCCCTGTTGCATCCTTTGCTTCCTCGGTGACAGGACGGTGAATGCCCAGACAGGTCTAATTCAGCCCAGAGTGATGATGCCCAGACGTGCCTGCAAGATTTAAAAAAAAAAAATACACACGAAAGCTGCTGCTCCTCTTGCTGTTTTCTAGCCCTCTGCAAATAACACCGAGAATTGTTGGAGGGGACTTAATATTAATCCAAGAGCTAGTTCCCTCTTTGTAGACACTACTGAGACTCACTAACACTTTATTTTCATTGCACTGAGGGGTTTTAACCATTAAATAGGGACCCAGGATACCTTTACTGTAGATTACTTTTATTTTTACTGCAGCATCGTTAGGTACAGAGCACTAAGGAGACAGAGGTGACCAGGACATGCTCAGCTGCAGTAAAACCCTCGGTTCTGCCTCCCCTGGAATCCGAAATTCCAATCGATTTCCAGGTAAAAATCCCAAAGACTGTTTGCTGCTGTGCTGGCAGCCTGGCATGCTCACAGCTGGACTGACATCTTGCAGGAGCACAGGCTCAACGAGGCTGGTGGAGGCAGAAGAGGGTCCGTGTTTAAGGCAAGAGAACAGGGCACAGCAAGAGGAACACCCAAAAATACCAAGTGCTTTGGCTGGCAAAGCCCACCCGAAGCATGTCCCTCAATGAGCCTGCACTGGGCCCACTTTGAGGCTCACACTGGGAACTACTTTGAACTCCTTACTCTGCACATCTCAAGAGGATGTTGCAGGCAGCAGGGAGAAGCCAGGCAGCTGTTGGATTGTTCCTCACACTCAAATAAGGGAATTAAAGAGACCTGATCGGACCCCAAGCAGCAGCCAGGAATCTGGATTTGCCTTTTTTTTTGGAATACCCACACTGGAGCTCACAGCAGCTTTGGGTGCCTGTCCCACCACACGTACCCATGGGTGCTCACGGGGTGTCCTGCAGGATGGCCACTCTGGAGGGAGTGGCCATCTCAGGGACAGGACAGGGGACACCTCACCTCTCCCTCCGGGGTGCCAGAGGTGGGACGCAGGCAGGGAGGGGGCTGCCCTCCCTCCCCTCAGCCTGGAGCCTCCCTCCTGGCCATGGAGGAGCAGGGAGCAGGCGGCTGCTCTCCTGGGAACACACTTCAGGCGGGCGAGGAGAACAGCTGAGTGCTCAACAGGCTCTGGAAATAAGTGGAAGTCAAATAAGTTTGCCACTCTTTGTCCCCCTTTCAATATCTAGCTTTGATCAAAATCCTTGGACACTCAAGTGGTTGTTGACTTAATGTAGTAATGAGACATAGCCTTAAGTGAGGCCATTTCCGTGCCCATTCAGCCTCTCCAAGAGCAAGGGATGCAGGAGGAAAAGCCTCTCGTGGTCTCTGGGAGCCACAGCAGAGCCTGGAGCAGAGGCTGGGCTCCAGCTCTTGGGAGATGCAGCAGGAGGGTCTGGTGGCCACAGCTACACAAGGCACATCCTTCCTCCATCATGAAGCCTGTCTGGGACGGTGCGGGGTGACACCAAGAAACCAACTAAAAGCACTTCCTCTGAAAGCTGCACCCTGTGCTTGTCCCCAGGGCCCTGGCAGGGATGGCCTGGGAGGAACTGGGATGATGCCACAGCTTTGTCCTGGGCAGGGGACAGGGACAGGGGAACAGTGCCTGGCCAGCAGCAGAGCCCTGTTGTGACTCTCTGGACAGGCCGTGGACGTGAGCAAGGCAGGAGGGAGGGAAGGATCCAGGAGCCTGGATGAAAACAGCAAGCCCCGAGAAAAGTAAAAATTCTCCAAGTGCCGGGGAGCAGCTCAGCCAATTAGGGTTTTAATTCCTCTTGTTATGCACAGCCAGTCAATAAATTCTGCACCAAGCAGCTGCTCTAATTCTTAAGCCCATTAAGCCCTACATGTGATAGGCGGGCGGGAGGGGCTGCCGGGGGGCACAGACGGCGCTCCTCGAGATATGAAACATTTCCTCTTGTGCATCTGGGTCACCCCACCCAGCCCACTCCGAACGGGGATTTTATGAGGGCGGCGAATAAGAATTTATATAAATATCCTGCCAGAGACACACACCCCACAGATGGAGAGAATAAAGAGGGGACTGGGTGAGACGCACCGAGGGATTGCTGGCGCAGGAGAGCAGAGCCAGAGGGGAGAGTCTGCAATGGAGCAACAGGATTTTGGGGTCCGAAGGGAAGGGAGAGGATCCCAAAGAGCTGGACAGGCAGCCAAGACTGAAGAAAAGCAGGATCGGAGATGCAGGGAGGAAGAAAAGGTATGGCAAGCCCAGAGAGGGCTGGCTCTGGCACAGGAAGGGAGCAGGAGCCACGACAGCGATTCCAGGAGCGCAGGGGCAGATGGCTGTAGCAGAGCTGTCCCACAGACTGCTGGGATGAAAGGCAGCAGAGAAAAGGGAATACACTGGGAGTGGAAAAGCATTCGGCAGTGGAGACGGTTTTGCTTGTTAATTGGCAACCAGCTAACATGTTAATTACAAAGTTACTGCACGGTCAAGACAGGCACTGGCAGCAGAGCAGTTTGCATCCCTCCAGGGACACGCTCCCTGCAGAAGAGACCCTGCTCTAGAAATGCTGCCTCTGCCTCTGACATCCCAAGCACCCCAAGCCTTGGGAGCCATGGCCAAACACAGACAGGGCAGCAGCCACATCCACACCAGCCCCACAGGCAGCCTGAGCTCAGACTTCCCCTCTGCCATGCCCCAGATTAAGCCACGGCCATCAGAAGCCTTCCCCAAACCTCATCTGTAGTGAAATGGGGTTACCATGCTGCCTGTCATTGCTCACACCCTCCTGAGTACAGGAGCCCGACCGCAGGCACTGGGGCAGCCTCTGGCTGTGACACAGCAAGAAACACGCCTGCCAAACCATCTGTCAACCGCTCATGACCCTTGGAGGCATCTCCACACTCAGCACTTGTTGACAGGAATGGGGACCTAAACATTTTCAGGGTTTGGACCTGCATTTTAGTGTTAAATATCATCCCAACTTTAGCTGAGCCCTTACTAATCTCAGATTAATTGCAGGACATGTGCATTCAGACAAAATTTATTCTTTTCATCCCTTAGATACAAATATGAAAATAAGCTACCCACTGGAAATTGCATTCCCACTGCACAGCAGGGAAATGTGGGGCCTCCCTCCCTGTCAGCTCCACACGGCACTGGAGGAGTGAGTGGTGATGAGCCCCTAAGCTTTGGTCAAGGCAAGGGCCATAAATGAAAGTTTGCTCCGTTCTCTGAACATACTGGCTGCAAAGAGGCTGTTCCTATAATCCCATCCAGCCTCAAAATGTAATTTCCTCACTTGGAAGGCTGGCTGGAGCTGCTGTTCATGTCTCATCCCCAGCCAAAGCCCAATCTCTCTCCAAAGGCTGTTTCTAGACTGGGAGCCAAACACGGGTTTTATTGTGGGGAATCAAATGGAGCCATTGGCGTGTGCTGGAAGTTGTGGCACTCAAAGAGGAGCAGGAACACAGTGCTGGATGGGGTCACAATGCCAGCTGGGGCCGGGGGGTCAGGCCAGCCCCCCAGAAGCCCCCTAGAACTCCCTGCTGCATCGCAGACCAAACACAGCCCTCTCTGCTCCCCAGAGCTGCCAATGGCCAAGGGGAGACACAGCAAAGCTCCAGACACCTGCTGGACAGCCACGACCAGCAGTCCCTGCCACTGATGTCCAATGAAAGAACATTTCACTTCCCCCTGGAATTCCCAGCAGCTGGAAAGTTGGTGCACTTTGGTTTTGATTCTAAAACTACTTCTTGCAGCCGACTCCCTACAGCCTTTGAGTTTTAGGAAGGCTGAACAAAACCCGTTTTTTTCACTGCTTAAGAGCAAGACTCTGAAGTGGACCCGACCTTCTGCTTTGCTTTCCACCCAGGGGCACCACGGAAAGCCACTGGCAGGGTGGGAGCAGGGGTGGACCCACATCCCAGCAAACCAGCAGTTCAGTGCAGAGGCAGCAAAACACCCCGCTGAGGATGCTAACGGGGACGTGTCAATTAGCATCAGGGCTGCTGCCTTGGGAGATGAGAATTTCTCCACCAGTATGGAGGCATTAAGTCGGTACCAGCAGCCAGGCCCAGGAAAGCCACTCCCCAACCCACTCCAGCCATGGGGGAGCAGCAGCCCCAGGCAGCTCCGAGCTCCAGGGATCCCACCAAAGCCAGGGTGACCCCCAATTTCTGCCCCCGGTACCTGCCCCACATGGACAGATCCCTGCATACTCACTGCAACTGCTGCAAACAGCACATGCTGGTAATGATGACACAGATCAGTGGCTGCTCCCAGTAAATTAATTAGAAATGGCATTACTGCAATGTGATGAGTTGCCTCGTAGATTGAGACAGATTTTGTTCCCAGCTCGTGTTTCAAACACCACTAGGAGCCCACTCAAGCAACCCATCCAGAAAGGGGGACCTGCAGGGTTGGGCACACGCTTGAGGCTCAGAGAAAGTGGTTTTAAAACCTTCGCAGCTTGTCAAGGCCAGTTTATTCAAGGTAATTAAACTGTCACTTTAGGAGCGTTATGTATTTCCTCCACAAGTCAGCTGATGCTCCTGCAGAGACATCTCAGTGCTGCTGGCTCCAAGAACACGAGGCTCAGGGATCAGCCTTCCCCTCCCAGACACGGCACCGGCTGGAAATTCATGAGTACAGGACTGGCTTCTCTCCCTTGCCTTCTGGGGGCTGAACTCCATTCCCTCTGGGCTGTGAGCACCAGGAACGAAGAGTGAGTTTGAATTCCAGACAAAGATCACTGACACTCCAAATCCAAGGAACACACCTTGAAGGTCTGTGAGCCAATATTCCAGATCTGGAACTGCAGGAACTGCAACCCTGCCCACGCCACTTGTGGCAGGGACACAGCTGTGAGCACAGAAATCCCTCTATCCCTTCCGATTACCCGTGTTACGAGGGTAGCAGGAAATTGGGTTCCTGGTGGTCTTTAGCACTAATTATCCCACAACACCTCCTCAGTCCCTGAGGAGTGACTACAGATGCTGCGACACACACTGCGATGCACTGGCTGTGCCTGCCTGTCAGTTGTCCCCCTGCAGCAGCGAAAATTTTGACTGACTGGAACCAAAAGGCCCTTTGGAGGTTCTAAGGGAACAGGCAGCAAACCCTGCCTAGGACAGTTCAGACACTCCACAGTCCGTGTGCTCCCAGTGCAATCCCCGGGCGCTGTTACATCCCTGGCTAAGATAAACCAAATGGAGATCAGAAGGAACAATAGTCTGTAATCATGGATATCTGCATAACAGTTTTCCTGAAGGATGTTTGTGCAGGTGAGTGAAGAGTAAAGCATTGTTTCATCAAATGGTAATTTCCTTGTGTCTCAGAGAATGAATCCCATTCACTCGCCAGAGCATAATTCAATTAAAGGGGAGAATCCTACATGAGGGAATGAAATCTATCGGTTTGACTGGGATGCTGCAAACCACAGCAAGCAAAAAAATGGCATTTGGTCCTGACATTATGATTTATTTCCTACTCAGCATCTTGTAATTCCTACAAGATAAGTCAAGACGAGAAATTATCATGTGTACGTGGGGGTCGTGCCTGATCCTCGTTACTTTCCCTTCCCAACTGCAGGACTGCATGTTTCAGCCTTATCTTTGAAGAGACCAGTCAAATAAGTGGTAATATTTTAACAGAGGCAAGGCAACTCTTGCTCTGCACCCAAGGCAAGCTCAGGCAGCATAAGCCCACCCCAGCAGAGGACAAGCCATCCCAACACAAACAGGAGGAAAGGCTGGTGGAGAACCACCTCGTGCTCTCCCTTCACCTGTGGCACACCCGTGCCTTTCCCTCCGTGTGAAGGAGCAATGCCAGCAGGTCAGGCAGTGAACTCCAGACCTGGGAGACACGGCTGCTCCGAGTCACTTCAAGTTTTACTCCTGAACCAAAAGTTAATCTGAATTTGAGAACAAAAGCATTGCTGTTTGTCCTTGCACGCCAAGGATTACGAGTATCGAAAGGGTTCCCTATTATCGGCTTGTCGCTTTCCCAGCTTTAATCTCCTGCCCTGCTCTGGTCCTGCCTCCCTCCTGCCGCCCTGGGATGCTTGGCTGGGACAGCGGGATGCTCTGGGCGAGCACTGCTGGGCAGCCAGTGGTCTGTTCAGCTCCCCGACAACATCATCGCCTTCTGCCAGAGGACCAACACCCACCAAAAATAATTCACTAACCAGTTTTTGGCACACACAGCCCCTGCACCCTCAGCAGATGCAAGCGCCGCAGCTCAGGTATGTTACCTTTCCAAACACCTTGCCAGAACTCAGGTTTCCCTTGCCACAAAACTCATTAAATTCACGCCAGCAGCATAAGGCAGACCCCACGAACGGCCATTTTTAAGGCACGCTGAGTGTTTCGGGAGCTGGGGCACCGATGTCACACACACTAACAGCTGGTGACAGCCCAGCGCTGTCACATTAGTCAGTGCTGCAGCAGACGAGCATTATTTGCCCATCAGCCCTGAAAGCCATCGCCGTGACCTGGGAAAGAGACGGGAGACACGGAACACACGGCTTGGATGGAGCCACGTCGAGCATCGTTATCGGAGTGAAAAACAGCTCCTTTCTAGAGCCTTCAGCAGAGGAATTCGGTGTTATCTCCCGGCTGGCACATGGAAATCTTAGTGCAGCCATTATCTGAGAGCAAACCGATTCTGTAGTTTGCAAAATTAATAGTATTTAGCCCGCTAGTTTCCGTAGTAACCAGCCCGCCATCCCGCCCTGCCTGCCCGCGACAAGGTCTCTGAAGCATTTCTCACAGTACTTATCCATTTTCTTGCTTTCACCTCGCTCTCACCTTTACTTTCAGCGCAGAACGCAACACAATCCACCGCCACTAAAGACTAGGCTGAGAGTCAGATTAAAATTATCCCTGTTTGCCCTGACCTCTTTTCTCTGCAGGTGAGAGTGTCCCCATTCAGCAGCTAAATGAAGCAGAAATGATGGAGTGTTTGTTTTCCCTGACTTTTCCTCAGCTTGCCAGTAAATTTACAGCCACGAATATGAAGTGTTAATTTAATGTTCCCACTGAGCATCTCATTGTCAACAAAGGCTTCAAACCCTACGAGAGGAAAAGGTTAGCTCATGCAGAAAATGACCCTTATGGCTTGATTGTCTTCTGGTCCAGACTCGCGGCGAGCAGAAAGCGAAGGGCTTTGACTCCCAGCTTAATGCATTTGATGGCGATAAATGGGAGCTCTCTACCTCGGTGCAGGCAGAGAATCACCTGTAATGCTCACTTGTTTGTCCCTGCAATCTCCGCAGCCCAAACGGGAAGCGGCCTCGTCGCGCTCCCCCAACTAATTTGACAGCGCCGAAAAGTTAAACCCTTCATTATCCCCAACTTCAACGGAAGGGCCTTGCTGGCTGGAGATTACAACAGGACATTAGTGGTGGCACGAACCATGAAATTGCTTTCTTCACCTGGTGCTTCAAAACTTTGAGGCTTCGGCTCTGGTAGCGCACAAAAGAAAAAAAAAAAAAGTTCTCCCAGGGAGAAGTCACGGAAGGAAGAAAAAAAATTAAGGTTTAAATCATCAAAAGCCTCTTTGGGCTTTTTGTGGCGGAATTATACATGCAGAAGGCTTCACTCACAGCACATTTAGTTACTTTATCTGGCAAAAGGAGCTTATTACTTGCTGTAAGTAACGTTTACAGAACTAATTTACAGACCAACCAGAGCATGAGCGAGGGAGAGCCACCGTATGCTTTGTACTAAACCTGCCCTGCTTGGGATCTTTAGGAGAAAAAATAAACCCTAATGGTGCTGTGGAACAGGATACAACAATTCAAAAGAGACTCAAATAGCAGGCTTTTTTTTCCCTGACAGCTAAAACTAAGCCTGGAAGCAAGATGGAGATTATAACACATGCTCACACACACAGGGTGGGACTATTCAGTGAAAAATCAAGTTAGTTCAGCAAGGTTTTAGTACCCTCACAAACCCCACTAATTAAATAGGCAATTTCACGGCCCGCATTCATTCTGAGCGTGACCAGGGTGCTGTTTTACAAAACAATAAGTAAGAATTATTCCAATGTATCACAGCCAGCGGTCACGTTAAATTAACCGGTCCTTTGCTGGCCGTGCAGGGACACGGGGGCTCCCTGTGCCAGGCTTTGATGCACAGGGACACGGACAAAGCACTGCAGCTGCCTCAGCCAGAACTGCCTGGGAGCTGCAGCAGTGAGGGCAACAAAACCTGCTGCTTTCCATTGTCCCTGGGCACACGGCGCTCCCACCCAGCCACAGACAATCCCCCTCCCCGGATAAAGGACATACATCATATGTAAAATAAACCCTCCTCACTTCAAGTGTGGGCCTGCACCGGATCCTAATCCTGTTACAGGATCTGTGGGCAAAGCTGAGACCCCAATGGGGTGGCACAGCAGAACCAGCCAAATGGGACCCAGGCAAAGCCTCCAGATCCAAACCTACAGGACTGAAAACCCAGGTGATGCCGTGCCACGCGTTGCTGAGATTCAGTTCCCTTTTAAAAAGCCAGCCTTGCAACATCTGTGTTTCTAAAACTAAGCAAAACCCTCTACTAGCAGCCAAAACATACAAAAACAAACATCCCAACCCTGGCCAGACTTAAACCCCACAAAATTGCTTTTCTAGGAGCATAGGCCCATTCCAAAAACCCTGTGTCCACGCAGGATTCCTTTGGTGACCCCCTCGGGACTCCCACAGCCTACATGGAGTCAAATATAAAAGTAGAATACGTCACCAACTGCCCAGGCAGTTTCCAGCCCTTCTCTCACCGCTCCCCAAGGCAGACAGGGATTTCAGAGGTCAGAGCTGAAGCACTGGCATTTTCATCAAGTACCTGAATTGCACAAATGAGTCTCTAACTCATCCCACTGGGAAGCAGTCCCTCGCACCCCACACGAACACCACTGAAACTGGGACAGCCAAGGAGCAGGGGGAGCTGGTGGGTCTCACAGGGGCACAGAAACACCCACAAACAACAGTGGGAATTGGAATGCCAAAAGTACCTCTTAACTGCATTTCCTTCAGCGACAAGCAGCCAGAGGGCTCGGCGTACCGACGCGCCCCTGTTTTCCCGCGAGGAGCAGGCGTGTTCCAGGGGAGACAGTCACTTTCAGGTCCAAATGTTTTATTCAGCGTGTGCCGAGCCGTGCTCAGCCACGCCGGGAGGGAGCTGGGAGCTGCTCCCAGCCACCCTGCCTTTGGGAGCCATTTGCCGGGCACATTGTCAGTTAACAGGAGTCATTTTGAAAGCAGCAATTCAGTCTCTACAGTCCTTTCGCAACACCATTTTCAGCCTGCAATTTGGATGATAGGAAAATTACAACCCTGCTGCACTATATTATGTGATATAAATGTTATTGCAATTAAGCCGATGAGGAGAAATCCCAGAAAACAAAGATGCTCCGTTCGTGCTTTCTCCTTGTTCTTTCCCCAGAACTTGAGCGGTTATGGAAGGGCAGAGGTGTTTCCATTAGCTGGAGGTGCCAGCAGACCACAGGAGCAGGGGAGCAGCACAAACCCACAGTGACACGCTGGGATCCCACCCAGCTCCCTAACAAGTGATTTCCCTTGGGCACACACAAAGGAGAACTGGCCTGGCCTGAATAACGAGGCACAGCCAAAAGCAGTGCAGGTATCCATGCATCCTTCTGGCAATGGAACAGGACATGCTAGGTCTCCCCAGAGGGATTGCACTGCACTAGAGACCTTCACTCTTCACACCCTCACCAGCCACCCACAGTTTCCTTCTCCCAGCCCAAGCTCCAGATGCCCCTGGACTTTGTGCACTGGAGAGTTTGGATGGATCTGTAAGGCACCAGCCCAGGCAGCAGAGCAACACTGCCCTGCCCAGAACAGGAAAATGGTCTGTGTCATGGAACACACGTCCGTGGGTGGATCCAGGCCCTGGTCCCAGTGTCACCTACGGGCAGTGCTGCTAGTCTGGGCACAAAGCCTGTCTGTGACACCAGGTCAGCTCTGTCAACACCCAGCACCTTCCCTCCAACGACCTCCAGTGTTTAGTTACAGGAGCACCAGCCATAGTAAACAACTTCAATTTCACTGTTTCTGAAGAGGAAAAAAATAAAGCAAAAAAAAGAGTCCTAGCACTCATCATTTACTCCAAGGTGCTGTAACCAGGTGGAAACTTGTCTTTTATGTGCTGAACTGTGTCCATGAAAACACATTATCTTTAAGTGGGCACTGGAGGAACCACACTCAACATTGACTTCTTCATGCACCGCTAAGACTGGATACTTCAATCATTTGAAGATTTAAGTGGAGATTAGCAGAGACCTCACCTGCCTCTTTCTCTGCCAATTCAGCATGTTTGGGGCGTGCTCTGCAGCAGCAAAGCTCCTGAAAGACAAAGCCATGAGGAAGCCCTGCAGTGTGCAGAACAAGGTCCCTGTCTCAGCCCCCATCCCAGACAAAATCAGAGACCAGAGAGGCATGTGGAGATCCTGGGGCAGAGCCCCATTGCTCAGGTGGCTTCCAAAGGGCACCCAGGTCTTTCCCACTTGGCTGCAGATGCCAAGCCTGGCCAACACCTGAGCAGAAATCCTGTTTCCTCAGCAGTCAAGAACATTAAAAACTTTCAGAAATATCTAGAGTAACTCTGCCACACAAGAGGCCCGAGAAGCAAGACAGTTAATTCTTCCTTTTCATTCTTTTTTTGAGACTCCCAGGCCTGGACACTGGAGAACTACAGGGAGACTGGAAACAGTGTGTGGCTTCTTGGAACACCCCTCTGAACATCAGAATGGCAGGCAGCTGTGGAAACCACAGACCACTTTGGGTGGAAGGTCTCCTCAACTGCAGTGCTGCCAGGGATGGCGAGAGCCCCTTGCTGCCCGGGGAGCCTGTGTGGTTCCCACGGCTGCATCCCGGAGCAGGGCACGTGGCTGGATGCTCCCAGCCCTGCAGAAGCCCTTCTCCTGTGCCACGTGCCCTGGCAGCCAGGGCGAGTGGCAGCCAGGGAGCCCTAATGGCTGCCTCCGATGTGCCGCCACGTCCGGCTGATTAGCCGTGGGTGATCTGAAATGTCAGACCATTATCTGTGACAGCCGCGGCCGCGCTCGCCATCGCCTCCAAATGCCTCTCTAATAATGGGGCTGGTGGTAAGTGGGAAAGGTGATGCTTCAAACACAAAGCGGAAATAAGTCTGAATTGCGGAGACAAGCCAGCAAACCCCTTTGTTCCGCTCCGAGGCGGGCCCTGCCCGGCTCTCCCAGGGACCGTGTCCTCGCAAGGCGATCTGCAATATCCTAATTAAGAGGGCAGAACCATTAGAGACATTACAAGCCTCCTGCTAGAGCATCCCCCTGTCACACCCCTAACACACAGGTACCTGCACACCCACTCTGCTATGGGTCCATAATCTCTGCTCTGTGAGTGCTCCTGGCCCCATCCAGGGGTGGGAACATCTGGGAGGAAAACTCCACTGACGGAGCTCCCCACGGCACCTGCAGCCCACACAGCACACAAGAAATGTCCCCCTGGCTCCGGGCAGGACAGGAACAATCAGCATTTGCTCCCAGAACACGGCTCCTGGCCATGATGGGCACGTGTCCTCTCACTCCAGCACTCTGGAATGGGCTGTTTGAAAATACTCCCAGCCAAAACCAGACCCAAAAGGGCGCTGCAT
Source organism: Grallaria varia (assembly GCA_013396735.1). Taxonomy (NCBI): domain Eukaryota; kingdom Metazoa; phylum Chordata; class Aves; order Passeriformes; family Formicariidae; genus Grallaria; species Grallaria varia. The sequence continues at coordinate 48,156 of VWZG01001573.1, forward strand.
TTAGCTACTGTCATGCTTGACACTTCTTATGATTTCTGGGAAAAACATTAATTTGAAACATTTCTATACTCTATGCCAGTGCCACAGCAGGGAATAATCACCCCATTTCAAGCTCAGAGCAAAGCTCAGATACAGGGAAAAATTAAACAAGGATAAGAGCAAGAAATTGTTAACAGTCAAAAATATTTTACTGCAGGTTCAACAACAAAGTCTGGAGGAGATAAGTCTGTGTGTGTACTAACATTATATAAAAAAGTGATTATTCAGCCCTGGGAACAGAGCTATTGATTCCAGTAACAAAGGGCACTATATACACTGCAGTGGGTTTGCTCTTTTTAGCCTGGGAAAATTGATTTTCTTAAACTTTCCCTTGAACCTGCAGTAGGGTTTAATCTGAACCTAAAGGAGCCTTTTAAGAACTCCCATAAATTAAAATTATATCTCTTCATTTGGCACATTTTGGGTTCCCGCTGTTCCAGCAGAAACACAAGAAACGCCGCAGAAAGAGATGGGAGGAAGTGATAATGGCATTTTGTGACAGCGTTCCCAGCACACGTTTGTTTCCATACATTAAAAATAACATGTAAATACTGAAGGTAAGTGAAGCAAAACATGAGACGGCTTAATACTACTGCGAGACTTAAAGGCTGAAATTTAGCAGGAGGAGGGAAAGATAAAGGCTGTAGCAGTGCAGGAGATAAGAGGCTCATCACAACTGCTCTGGGAGGGACAGCAGGCGCAGGGCTGCCAGGAGGGCACGCTCTGCCCTCCCCAGGGATGGGGCACGGCGTCCATCCAGCCATACCCACCCTCTGGGCTCCTTGCCTTGCCACCAGCACGCTGCAGATGGAGGCAGCACCTGGAGAGGGCTCTGGGGACAGCATGGATAGAGCCCTGCCCCAGCACAGCCCCTCCGACCAGCGCTCAGGCTGTGCTGCCAAGGGACTGGCACCTTTGGGTCCTCCCCACATAAAAGGGAGGGGGTGCCCAGACTCAGCACGGACAGCCCCCGGGTTTTACAAGTGTAGGGTCACTGAGATAGTCTGAAGGTGTGAGCCCCACACACCTCATATCTCTGTGACAAAGGATCCCACAGAGGTGGGAGCCCCCCTCAGACCCCATATCTCCATGGCACTGTCCCCCAGGGAAGTGTGAGCCCTCCAGACCCCACATCTCCATGGCACTGTGCCCCAGGGAGGTGTGAGCCCCCCACATCTCCGTGGCACCATGCCCCAGGGAGGTGTGAGCCCTCCAGACCCCATATCTCTGTGGCACTGTGCCCCAGGGAGGTGTGAGCCCCCCACATCTCCGTGGCACCATGCCCCAGGGAGGTGTGAGCCCTCCAGACCCCATATCTCTGTGGCACTGTGCCCCAGGGAGGTGTGAGCCCTCCAGACCCCACATCTCCATGGCACTGTGCCCCAGGGAGGTGTGAGCCCCCCACATCTCCGTGGCACCATGCCCCAGGGAGGTGTGAGCCCTCCAGACCCCATATCTCTGTGGCACTGTGCCCCAGGGAGGTGTGAGCCCCCCAGTCCCCACATCTCCGTGGCACTGTGCCCCATGGAGGTGTGAGCCCCGAGTCCCCCAGCTGGCACCCCCAGCAACAGCCCCTCTCACACGTGGTTGTGCCCGCGGGCTGTTTACAGCTCCCACACACCACCTCCTTTGTGCCCCACTGAAAACCCCCAGTGTGCTGCACACCACTGTACATTTACGCTGTTGTTTTCCCCCCAGTAAGGCAGTAAATGACCTTTTATTGAAACAACAATTCCTAAAACAGACCCAAGCCCAGCGCCGCGGTCAGATGTGTGCGCGAGGCAGGGTTTGTTATTTAAGCAGCATCCAGGCTGTGTGCTATGCAAACAAACCCCACACTCTGTTCTCCCAGCCTCCTGCTGACTTTGCAACTAATTTTGTTAGCGAGGAGAACACACTGCGCGACATCAATGCAGCAAAGAGCCTGGAGACGTTTGTTCATAACTTTGTCACAAACATTGATCAATCGATTTTTGCCCGTGTGGGGAAGGAAAAGCCCACAAACAAAACAAAACACATATGGGGAGATTTTTTTTAATGGCACAAAGGGCAATTAGGCACCCAACCTTCCAGTGAAATGAGATTCCTTACGGTCCTCTGTGCTTTTAAGTCTTCCCCTTACTGCTCAATGGAAGCAAAATGTACTGTCAAGACTCCAAAGGAGATAAAAAATCGGCTGGAACCAAGAGAATGGTTGGTGGGCCTGGCGCAGCATCTCTGAACACACCAGAACAAAGGCAGGTGAAGGTCCTGGCAAAGTGAAGGACACCCTATTCCACGCGGACAGTCTTTTGTAGCATGTATCAGATCGATGCAAAGACATCAAAATAGGGAACACTAATTGGCTATCAAAAATAATTAAGTGTTCTGTAAACAGTGGAATGCGAGTGTGTTTACCCAGCCACATCTCCTTCAGGCTCCAGCCCTTTTCCATGCCCAGAGCTGCTGCCTGGCCCAGGCACATCCCTGGGATCCTGCCTGCCCTTTGCCCAGCGTGTTCCTCAGCACTTTGGGATTTGCTGCCTCCCACCGCTCACCTGCACAGCACCTCGTGCCACAGTGGGGTTGTCCAACAGCTCTGGGATGCTGCAAGCACACAGACCACCCGGAGGGTTAATTTCCACAGGAGACAGGCCAAGTCTGGAAAGCAGAACAGCTCTGACACAGCAGGACCAGGGAAAGCACCCTCAGCCCAGCGGAGGCCAGGGCTGTCAGATACAGCTCCAGGGAAAACTGGCACTTTGATTTCACACCCAACAGCAGCCAACGGAGAAGAGAGACAAAGCACAACTTCCAGAGCTTACCCTTGAGAGACAAAGCACAACTTCCAGAGCTTACCCTTGCAGCCCAACTAATAGTTCACAACAATATTTCCTTGGCAAGTAGCCGTGACCTTATTTTTCCCTTGGAAAGAGCTCCGGGATTGCAGTGGCACAGAAGATCACCTGCTCATTAGTGGCTCCCTGAGCAGGGCAATGCCCCGGGGACTGATGCCAGCGCCGTGCGGTGCCCGGACTGTGTCCCTCCTGCAGCCGCTGACATTTAGGGGTCCCTGTTTGCTGCTGAGCCAGCGAGCCCCGCGCTGTCCATCTCCCCTTTGGCATCCCTGGGGCCTGTGAGAGCCCTCAGAGCAGCCTCCCTTGCAGCCCCTGCCCTCTGCCTGTTCTCTCACCACCTGGTTCCAGCCAAGGTGCTCCTTGGCTGGACACCAGCCCTGCAGCCCCTCTGCCCCGACCGGGCTCCGGGCAGGCAGCACCGCGTAGGCAGGGCAGGACTTCATGGTCCTTACTGATAACATGCCTTCTCCTAACAGTTCTGAGCATTTATACCATCATAAATATCCATAATTTTTATAAATAAGAACCAGCGGAGCCCAAAAGATTCCCGGTGGGAGCCAACAAGAGAAAACAGAGCTGTTTTTCAGCGATTAATCAGACAAGCACTCATTTCTTTCCACGCTGTCAGCCTCAGGTGCTGGGCTGCAGCAAAGCAGGCTCTCTCCGGGACCGACAGGGGCTGCTCCGGCGGGCACAGTCCCTGGAGCACCGGGCAGTGTCATTCCTCAGAGCCCAGGGGTCTGGGAGTGCTGTCCATGCCCTGCCCTGGCACACACAGAGGGCACAGCTCCCACCGGGCTCTGCCCCTGCCCAGCCACTGCGTTCTGCCCCCATGCTATTTACTCACAGCTACAGATGCTGACCTAACAAAGAGCTACAGACACACGGGCAGAAGGGAGCAGTGTTGCGGGGCAGACACTACGGGCTCTATTCTTCCGACTTCCCCACCCAGCCCCACGGCTGCTTTGGGAATCATCTGGGCTGGTGCAGCTCACTTTCCTCTCGAGGGACACAACTGCATGTGAGAGAACATCAGCTTTGCTGTTTGTTCCTCTGCTGAGCCGAGACCTTATCAACACACAGAAAAAGCATTTGTTTCAAATCCAGTGGGTGAAAGCTCGGGGCTGCATTGGCAGTGTGCAGCTTCTCCTCTCTACCTGCCCTTCCGAGGGGCTGTGCAGGGAAAATCCTGGCTTTGCACTAATGGCATCTTTGGAGACACACAATTAAAGGGATGACTTGTTCCACAGGGAAAAACCCTCACACTTAAACACTTTCTGAGGGACACCACCTTGCATTTCAAACCCTTGCAACTGCACATACAAATGCTCAACCGGCAAAAGAACAGAAATATTCTGCAAAACATGGCAGAATGGTGAGAGGGGCAGAGCCCCCTGCAGAAGGTGGGCAGAGCTGGGTGAGGGAGATGCGTCAGCGAGGCACAAACAGTGCCCAGTGCTGCTCCGAGGTGTTTGCTCTGCTCTCCTGGTGGCCAAGATGGACTGTGGTGTGCTCAGAGCCCTGCCTGCCTCCTGCTGCCAGAGACCCCCTCTCTGAGGGGTTCAGGAGAGCCCCAGCCCCTCGCCAAGCCCAGCAGGTTCAGTGATGGGTGGGCTCCCATGCCCAGAAGCCTTGAGCTGCCTCAAGCACCCAGCAGGCCAGGGAAGGGATTCCAGTTTTTAAACAGTTGCTTTTTTAAGCTTCTCAAGCGAACCAAAGTTCAGATCCTTCACAACTGGTAGGAAAAGATATTATTGCCTGGAACCATGCCCAGAAAAACTCAAAGCCAAGCTTCCTCCTGCCTGTGCTCGCTGCCAGCTCCCGGTGCTCTGCCGTGATGCCATCTGGTGCCTACAGGCAGCACAGCCAGGGCTTCTCGGGGCAAAGAGTCTGGGAGACATTCAGGGGGCACCCAGCAGCCCCCAGGTTAGCAAATACACAGTAACTCACAGCATTTGTTCTGCCAGATTCACATTCCCCTTGTGCTGCACCAACATGTCTTAATGCTTCAGTCTGGGCTGAATACAGGTGACAGTCAAACTGAATTTTGCTGCTGTCTGCCCCAGATGGGGATTTGCAGAGTTGGACTGCAGACATTCCTGCTGCTGGAGAGCTGTCCTGGCACGGCACATGGCCCCAGAGCAGCCTCCCATCCCAGAGCCACACGCTGCTGGTCCTGAAGGGGCTGTAAAGAGGCTTTCTGAAGAGCAAATAAATGATCTGACTTCATAAAAAAAGCAGGGAGCCAAGTATCCTCCTTCTCTCAGAGAAATAAGGCTGAGTATGAGCTAGGTGTGCTGAGGAAGACCTGACAGCAGTGGTTTGTGGGTGGTGCTCCTCAGGATGTGGCCAGGGTAGGGGATGGGTAGGGCAGGGGATGGGCAGGGCAGGGGATGGACAGGGCAGGAGATGGGCAGTGGCTGCTCCCACCGCCCCTGTACTCCACCAGGATCCCACTGGGATCCCCTGCCTCACACATCCCTCCCCTGTGCCAGGGCGATCCCTGCCCTGGGCACACACAGGTCCTGCAGTGCCAAGAGAACCCAGAATTACCCTGGATTTAGCCCATTTTGCCCTCCCCAAAGCAATACAACAGGAATCAAACTCAGCACCCTTCTGGAGGAAGCACCACGCGGGATTCTGTTTCCCAGCACCCCTGGGATAAATCCAGATCTGCTACTTGGTTTATATGGGATAACACCAGTTTGCCTCCATCACCAGTACACTATTGCTTGGACAGCACACCAGTGGGCCCTGCTGTACCCAGGAAACACAGTCCCTCCTTCACCAGGGTCTGGAAACACTCCCCACCACATGCCAGGGGAAGTGGAGGAGAGGGGCTGCTGGTTCAGAACCTGGAATGCCCTTACCATGTCCTGTACCCTGAGCATCCCAAATCTTCATTCACGAAGCCTAGCCATGATGAACTCTGAGCATCAGCAGCGCTGGATGAACCGAAACCAGCCGGGGGAAAGCAAACCCCCTGGGAGCAAAGGGGAAACACAAGGCAACATGTTTTCCAAACAACCCACAGGGAGCCTTTGAACCTAAAGCAAACACACAAGCTTACCGAAGAAATTCACCAGCGCCAAATAACGTGGCGGGCGGAGATGCTCACCCGACAGCTTTTTTTAATGTAGTTCTTGGGAAAACCAAATGGATCCCTTAAAATGGAGAGGGAGGGTGGGTGAGATGCCGGCTGAGCTCCTGCGGGAGGGCGGGTGTCCGTCCACGCCGGCGGGTGCGGGTGCGGGTCCGGGCCGGGATGCGGGGCAGGGACGCAGCCCATTCCCTGGCGCACACTGCCCCCTCGTGGCCCTTCCCGGCCCGGCATGCTCCGGCACCCGCAGCGGCAGCACGGGGGAAGTTGGTTGGGGACACTTTGGCACTGGCCACAACCTGAAGCCGCAGGACAAGCAGGCTCCGAAGCGACGCTGCCTGCGGTCACCCAGCCCAGCGCTGGCAGCTTTATTTCCACCGCAGTGTTTTCCCCTGGTTCCTGTTCATATTGTCTAACGCGGCGGTAGGAAAAGAAATCAGGGAAATAAGGAATTTGGCCCTTTACTTCTACAACAATTACAAAGAATTAATTATGAACCTAGCAACTGAAACCCTTCACATTTCTCCTGTTACCCTGTTAATTCCTGTGGAAGTTAAACAGGTATGTTAGCTGCATAATTATTTGTTTGCAGAGGAGGTTGACACTGGTTTACAGAGTAGACAACCATGTAATTCCTCTGTAGCTACATGGTAATTATTGCGCTATTATAGAGTAATTAAACATGCAAATAAACATTAAAACAAGGGGTCTGTATGGGAGCTGCCAACAACTGTAGGACAGAAAACCAAACAGTAAATCAAATTACCAGCTACAGCAGGTAGTTAAGAGTATCATCTTTTACACCACAAACTGTTTTTGTAGCTTTTCTGGCTGCACAAGTGTCTGGCCTAATGACCCAGGAGGGACCTAATTCTGCAGGTTCTCTGTGTGGGTTAACAATTTTGTCATCCCGTTACGCCTCTCCTTTTCCTAAGGACAGGAGCAAATACCTCCTTTATACCCAGAATGGCACAAACGCTCCAGAGGAGCGTTCTCCATAACTCCATGACACAAGCACAAGAGTCTGGCTCTGCCCAGGTTGGTTTCTTTAAGAGACAAAGCTGAATATTACCATAGCCCAGCCCAACTGTGATCTCACTGTCCTACACAGAGCCCAAACACAAAGTTCTTTGCTGCATGTCAAAGTCAAACTATTCAAAACAACCCTCAAGCCTATGCTGGAGCAAGACCTCAGCATGTGCCCTGTGTAAGGGTAGGACCCAACAAACTCCAAGCTCAGATTTATTTTTTCCCCAGAGATTCTGCCCCTGCATTTTCCACTTTTGTGATGCTGCAGGGATGGATGAAGCTTGAACACACCCAGCAACCCTCTGAAGACCTTCTGGCACTGGATTCTGCCCTGGATTTATGCACAGTCCCTCTTACTGGGCAAAGAAGTGTGTTTGAGCATGGCTACTACCCCTAAAACTGGGTGTGAGTGTATAAAGGAGCAAACTCCAGTGAGATGGGGAACACTTGGTGAAGACAAATAAATACCATAAATCTTTTATAACTAGGATCAAAACACTGCAATTCCCCTTTCCTTCTGTCCCCTCAGCAGGCCATTTGCAGGACTCAATCCCACCCCGGCTGCAGTCCAAGGGAAGCTCTGCCTCCACCCTGGGGGAACCTGGATCAGGGCCCAACAAAAAGGTAGGAATTAATGCAAGCCATTTCCCTTGCACTGCCTGAGAGCCAGCAATGAGCTGTTCCTTACAATAGTTCTCCCTTCTGATGCACTGCTGCCATTGCCAGAGCATGGGGACCCAGTTAAACCTTGCACAGAAACCCCTAGCACATTTATAGGTATTTCTATATATTCATTCCTAGGGATCAGCTGAAACAAGCACATTTATTTTGACCACAGACAGATTACCTCTGAGATGCATCCCAAGGTCCTTGGTTTCCTCACTCTCTTTCCAAACACAGAAATCCTACATTGTTTAAAAGTATGGGGTTAGTACCTTTAACACATATATTTGTTAAGGCAGCAACAACAATCACAGCCACTGCTCCCCTTTCCTTGCTCTGCCCCCTCACTTAGCAACCAGTCTGAGTGCTGCCAGCACTATTCAGGAAACTATTTCTGTTCCTTGTATTTAATTTCCTAGCAGAGTTTAATTTATATTTTGGTGCTGTATGATTGTCATGAAGACAAGGTGTGCTGCAACCTCCTGCTCCCACTGCACAGATCCCAGCTCGGAGCGGCTGGGGCTCCACCTCCACCCCTGGGACTACACACACGGCTTGCTGAGGATGATTGACTGGTAAGCATATGTGCAAAAAATACCATCTTTCCACATTTTGTCCCCTGGTATCTCAAAAGAGACTTCTCAGGATAAAGGGGGTTTTTCCTGCCTCTCCACTGAGGACAAGTGCAGCTGAAGCCAGAGCTCCCTGCAGAGGGAGCAGGCTCTCCATCCCATCACAGCCAGGCACCTGAGTGTAAACCTGCCTTTCAGGCAGGCACTCGGCATCTACCATCAGACTTACTGGCAGACCCTTGCCAGCTCTGTCAGGGCAGCCTGCTCTTTGCATGGGAATTAAACAGAGCCCCTGATTCAGGGCTCCAGGCTCCCTTACTCACCACTGCCAGCACAGGTATGCCCCATGACACACAAAATTAGCAAATAACTTCCCCACACTGCTAAACTTCTAGAATATTGGTCAGGTGGTGCTGGAAAAAGGAGCACTGGGCCAAGGGACTAGGGGGGTCAGACTGTCTCGCTGCCCCTCCATGGGTGTCCTGCACCAGGACATGCTGGTTCCCTTGGACACCCCCAAGAAAGGAGGAAGCTCCTGCAGACAGGTAGATATTTTACCTCTCACACCCCCGGGCACCAGGAACTGGTGAGAACTGCAGGGACCTCCCTCCCACCGCCCTGAGCATACAGGAGAGGTTCACCTGGATCCTGCTCTCCAGAGCTCACCTTGCTTCGCTTCCAGGAAAAGAAAAGGCCATGCCAGTGGCCCCACCACCGATGCCAAGTGGCTGTCAAAAGGATTTACACCTTTTCAGCTGCCAAAGGGAAGGAAACACCTCTGTAAGGCGAGCCCAGCACACGCCGCACACACGAGCAGTGGCAGAGGGAGCAGCTGGCACGGGGGGCACATGGGCACGTGTCAGGACACACTTTTAAACAGCAAAGCAACTTCTCCAGAGGCTCCTGAGGAGCTCTTGAGGGTCTTCTCTCAGCAGCCCAGACTTATCTGCTGCTCTGAGGAGCTTTAGGACCCTTCAAAGCACCACAACCTGCCTGTGCAGGATGTGTGACCGAATTATTGGAGTTATTGCAGCGCTCAGCAGGTCTGGGGGTCCCTCTTAGTCCCAGCCCTGCCAGTCAGGACACACTGGGAGGGACACAGGGCTCACACCAAGCCTGAGGCTCAAGGAGCAGTGCAGACAAGAGGAGGAGGAGGCACCCACCACTCCCCAGTGCTGAGCTTTGCCCCCTCTGTCTCCTCTGTGGATAACAGGGAACGCTGGCAAAGCCAGTGAAGGGCAGGGGGGAAATGGAGCCTTTCCCCCTCAAATACGTTCCCTACACTAGGTGCAGCTGGGCAGTGTATGCTGATAATTTGTCAAACACTGAGCTGGAATTGTGGATAAGAATCATGCTTTTTGTACAGAAAATTGAAAATGAAATAGTGCCTAAAACTGCAGCTATTACACAGCACATTATCTTGAAGGGCTTTGGTGTAATTTAGATAAAACACCATATCTCTGATTTCAGAAATGTCAACATCATTCTAAACGCACATGTGCTTTTCCATCGGTTTTCTTTGAAGGCTTACAGCTCCATGAGCCTTTCTCTCTCATTCTCTCCATTTTCTTTTTAAATTGGCAAATGAGTATTCCATCTTTCAAAATTTCATGTACACTTTCACATGTGGGAAAAGTGCATGTTTAGAGATGCCCCTGAATGGCTCCATTACAGATCTCATCAGCTGTAATACATTTTGTGAAATAAAATCCATGCATTTGGATGAAACAAAAAATTAATAGAACAGAACAAGGATGAAATGCTTCACTTCCCTCCTCCGCCCCTGATGATCAAGTTGCAATTCATCCCTAGCGCTCTGTACTTCTCCTTCAAACCTCCTTCCAAGAGGAAAACACACAAACTGCAATTCAGAAAATTCCAATTAAGCACACCAAACCCCCTTTTGTGGTGGTCAGACACTGGCTCAGGCTGTCTGGAGAGGCTGAGCAGTCTCCATCCTTGGACATAGTCCAAAGCCAACCAGGCACAGCCCCCTGGGTTCCTGTTTCATTGCATAGGAAAACGGGTACAATTAACATGAACTTTATCCATGGTTTGCCACCTCCAACCTCTCATCAGGTTCCAGCAGTGTCTTAGGCCCCCTGCTAATTGTCCTCTGATGGTTTCCCACTGCTATCCAGCGAGCAGGGAAAACGGGGTGTTGGCACAAAATAGCAGGGGGACGTGCCACCTGGAAGTGCTGGAGAGCTGGGAGCCAGGGAGGAAGGATGAGGCAAGGGGGCTTTGCTGCTGTGGCTGCTGGATTGCCAGCACGGCCAGGTTTGGCTCTGTTTGCTCCTACCTGAATCAGCAGCTGGACAAAAGGAACAGGATTTTTGCCCCAGCATATTTACATTCTCAGTTAATTCTCCACAGGCTCCTCTTTCCCTGCCCGGGGAGCTGGAGCACATCCCACACTGTGGGAAAATCCCACACTGCAGGAATGTGGTGGCAGCCACCCATCCTGATTTCAGTGCCCTGGGAGTGCATAAAGGTGCAGGTCTACACAACTTGTCTGTTTGCTCTCATGAGCAAAGAGGCAGAGGCACATCCATGAGTACCTGTGACTGCCACTCCACATTTACTACACGAGTAGACAAAGAGGTTTCTAATTAGATTAAGACTGATCAGAAATACTTAATGAATTACCATTCTTCTTTTTTACAAAGCCAAATACTTTGTGAGACAAATGCCATCCTAACCTAAATCTTCAGCTTTGCCTTCAGCAATTCCCCACATCAAGCCCTGGCATTTCCCACTTCCCTCTGCTCAACACTCCTGCACACACACAGGGAACCAACCCAGGGAATGTTTATAGGGATGCGAGTCTGCAGCTGCAATTTACAAGTTCATTAACAGCGTCCCTGCAAAGATCAGTTTTTTTTAATTGGAGCCCTAATTAGCAATGAATTCTCGTTATTTTTCATTGAAATCCCCAAGCAGCTTTGGCACATTCTCTTTGTTCTCCTGAAAACGGGGAAGTGGAGAAGCATAGGGTAGATAAAGACACAGCTGATGATACACTGGGGGGGGGTGTTTTCCCCTAGAGCTGTTTCCTCCAGTTTAATACATTTCACAGCAATTTCCATTTTTATTTATGATTTGAAGAAATAAATATTTCCGTGAAGAAATAACTGTTTCCATGAAGAAACACTAACTCCAAGCATGCCTCGGAGCACCAGCCTGACTCATTACAGTGAGGATTTGAATGTGGCAGAATGGAATCTCTGCATCCTCTTAGAAGTGGTGTTTTGGTTTCCCCACAGTGAAATCTGGCCATTGATTTACAGCAAGAGGCTGTCACCCCCTGCTAGTAAGAGACACCCCGACCAATGGACCCTGGGCACATGGACTTGGCACTGGGACAGAGGAGTCCCATTGCTGGACTGTGCTGGTGTCTGCTCCAAACCCAGAAATGCTCTGGGTTCTTGGCAAATTCTGAAATTTTTGTCTTCCATAGGCGTGGATAATCATCACATTGTTTCCACAGTCCTTCTACAAATTATTTTGATAATAAAGGACCTCCTGTGACATTAAGTACATTTTAATTACAACATTGTCTGTAATGCATATATCTAATTGCAAATAATTATTTTATCATATTTTGTCTGTAGGCCTGTTAGATGCATCAGATATTATCTTCTGACTCTGTGGTACAGGTTAATTAAAATTTCTCTTTTAATATAGTTTCAAAGCTAACCACATAATTTCATCTGAACACCAGCTGTGCTAGTAAAAATTATTTTTTTATTATTTTTTGTCATGCTTGTCCATGGAGGAAAAGTGAGCCATTTCTGCAGGCTGTAATTACTGCACTGCTTTCTGCAGTCCTTCATTTGCAAGGCGAGAAAGAAAGGAAGAATGTGTGTAACATCAGTGGCCAGTGGTTGCTTTGTGTGTTCCTGGTTCGTTTTGAAGGGTTTTTTGTTCTCTTTCTTATGTACAAAAGCATTTGAGATCTTCTCTTCAGAAGGAGAATGGAAACTATCACACAGCCTGGTTGGCCAGAAAGAACTGCACTGGGGGTTAAGACAATCCGAGTGGTCATCCTTGATGTTAACAAAGCCCAGCTTAAGGGCAACCCCAGCCAGCTCCTTCCTTCTCATTTATTGTTCCTTCAAGTGATAAAGAGCTAGCAAGCACAAGGTGAGAGAAAAATGAAAATCTGAACGTAATATTGAGTCAAAAAAAAGAGAGGTTAGGTTAAAAATATGGCAATAGAAACCCAAGAAAGCCGAGCAGAGGACAAGAGGAAAACATGGGTTCTTATTTCAGGTGGGAGAACACTTCATCTGTAACTTGCAGGAACAAATGGCCCTGCCTTCACCCTCCGTGCATCATTTCCTAGGGCCAGAAGTGCTTCTGTCCTCCTGCCTGTGCCCACGTCACTGCTGGGGCCGGGGCCGGCAGGGACAGGGCTAAGGCATGTCCCCAAGGAGGGGAGCAGAGCCTCTGGAGCTCCTCTATGCCGGGCCAGAGGTGAATGCTGCCAGGAGGAAATTGCTGCAGCTCCACCGAGGTCACGAGTGACCTTTCCTCTTGGAGAGGGGCGAAGTAAACAACACTTATCTGGGATTTAGTGCAGTTGAAACAAGCAGCACTTTATCTCTGTCCTGTGGCACATGGAGCAGGGAAGCAGAGGGAGGATTTCCCTGCTTTTAGGGTGTAAGCAATCTCTGCTTTCTCAGCCTGCTCTCAAGTTGAGCTATAACAACTCCTCGTGGCAAGATCTTGGCCAGGGCAGCAGGTTATGGGCTTGCACAATGTGCCATAAACCTCCTTGTGCAGTTCAGCCTTTCGCAAGTGTAGTCTGAGCTCTCCTTGGTGGGTTGATATTTTTACTCCATGAAATTTCCACATCCTCCATACCATTTCCTTTTAGAAGGTATCATGGGACATGCAATCCCTGATCTTTCTATTTTGGATTTTTTTCCATGCATAGACATAAATCCTTCTCTTTCCCTCTACACACAGTTCAAGATCCTGGCAGGAGTTTTTGACAGTGCATTTCTTCTGTGTACCATTTTCACTACATGAATGATATCTGAATGCCTCATATGCTGCAATGGTTAGTTTTCCATCTTGTTTTTACTAAATAGCCCAGTACCCAGAAGATCCATTCCCTTTGACTGCCAGAGTGAGAACTTCTGAAAGCCAAGCTCCCACACACAGCTGTGCTTAGGGACACTCCTGCTCCTAGCCTTAGGCAGGGGTTATTTCAGTGCTGTCACCCATGGTTTGCTCTCCCACAGTCCCCTGGGAGCTGTGTCCCATCTGCTTTTCCTAAAGTCAATATTCAACTCCTACAAGTAAGTATTAAGTAAGTAACTCCTGCTAAATAATTAACTGTTTTTTGGAAGCTGTGGGGCTGGGGTGTGCTCATCCAAGAGGCCAGCACATGTCTTTGGGAGACAGGCAGACCCTGTGCCCCTTTGGACTGCTCTCCTCCACCCCTGGGTAAGCCAGATAACTGGTCACAGCCCTCCTGGCCTCCTCTGCACTGCCAGCCCCTCCAAAGGCTGGGACACTCCACACTCCATGAGCAACAGTGAGAAATCCCCCAGGTACTGACTGAGAGTGCCCAGAGGAGACCCTCAGTGAGCATTAAATGGATGAGGCACCTTTGCTTCCATAAACTCAGTGAAACTCCAAACCTTCGCAAAAGTTGTTCCATGGAAAGCTGTTTGAAGGATTCAGACTTAGAAAAAGTCAGGCATATGGTAGAAATTCGGCAGTAACCGTACAGTTTGGAGTCTGAAGCAGAGCTCTGCAGGAGCAGGGATCCATGCCTGTATGCCCTATAGGAACACTTGGGAAAATAAAACTACGAAACTCAGAGCCAGAGGGAAAAGTCTTTTTCATACGTCATGTCAGGACGGAGAGGGCAGAGCCTCGTTTCCCTGTGCTGGCACAGCACCAAAGCCCTGCCAAACGCCTGCACCTAAGCCAGGAAGCATCAAGTGAGCCGATCCCAACGCAGGAATAAGCAGCTCGGGTGCCTCAATGGATGTGTTGGACCGAGGATATGCAGGAGGACACAAGAAACAACTTTCTAAACAAAATTTGAAGCATTTGGTTTGAAGGACAAAAAGTCAGTACCGGCATCCTGCGCTAAGGAAATCATTATCTCACCTGTAGGTTATTTAGGAGGCAAGTCTCCTGTATTTACTTTTCCCCTGCCCTTTTTCCTGGGCTCAGTCTAAAGTGTTATATTGACACAGGCAAGGGGAAAAGTTCCGTAATTTAATCTGCGCCATTAAAATTTCAGACTCCACAGAAAAGCAACCCTGCCTGTTCATCAGGTCCAGTGAAATTCGCGTGGCCGGTGTCACCTTTCCACAGCAAGAGGCACTTTCTTACCCCTGCTCACCCTCACTTCGGGCAGGTGGGCTGGGAACGTGCAGCCCCTCACCTGCATCGCTGAAGGCAACGGGGGCCTGAACTAGAAACTCTGCAAGAGCAGAAGGAGCCGGCCCAGGAGGGCACTGCAGGGACAGCCTTTGCATGGTCAGCACTTTCTCTTTTGTCAGCAGAGTCTTGGCTGTGCCACGAACCCCCAGAAATCTCCCCCTAATGGGCTAATGGGATGCTGGTGTTCCTCCAGTGGGGCCAGCAGCAGTAGGGTCTGCCCACCACGCCCCACAAGCAGACAGCCAGGCAGGCAGGCAGGCTCCTGCACAAGGAGTGGTTTTCCCCAGGAACACCCAACCCATGCACACCACTGCTGTGCCTGTGCCTGTCTCATCAGCTTGCTCAGGACGTCACACTGTGCTGTGACCTTTAACAATTCAGTCCTGTCACAAGTCCCCTTAAGAGATGCTTTATATAGATTTTACCTCAGATCCTGAAAGCTGACTGACCAAATCTCTTTCAGGAAATTATTCTACCTCAAGCATCAACTTTCGGAAATGCATCATCTGACTTTCTGGGAAATTACAAATGTTATATTGTTAGAAAACACAAGTCACGGGATTTTACAAGTGGCTCTCCTGCACAGGCTGAAATCACTGCTGCAGGTTTACTGGCATTTCTGGTTTGTGTTATGCTACATCAGCTCCTAAGTGAATCATTTGAAAGTTACATTTGATGATGTTTGAACTAATAGGTTCTAAGCCAGTTGGATATAAATCTGAGTTCCTACAGGCACATGTTAATTTGGATACATTTGCCTACCTAAAAATCTGAGGAGAAACCACCCCATGGCTTTGCATCTTGCTGCTTGTTCTTAACAAAAGCCAAAGGAATGTTACCATGAACACTTGGTCAGCACACGGTGATGCATCTACATACACAACAAAGCATTGCCCCACGTGCTGTGACATGGGAGATGCAGAAGAAAATAAAAGTAAGGACATCCAGGGGTTGTCATTCAGTTTTCTACCACGATGACTCACCTAATGCAAAGACATACCAAAAACAAACAGGAAAACTGTCAGAAAACTTAAGAATAATCTCAATTTTTCATAGCTGAGTTTAGATTGTATATTTTCAGGTAATACATGCTCTGAAAGGAGAAGAAAATTCTGAGAAGCAAAGTCTCTTGTCCCATCCTGTCCCGAGGCATCCCAATTTCTGGGAGCTTAGATCTCCTTGCCACAGCCAAGTGACCAAAACCCCTCCTCACAAGAATCCACCGAATCATGCCAATGTTTGCCCCTTTATCCACCTGCTTATTTCTTATTTCGGAAGCACCATGAGTGACACACAGACCAGGCTTAGCCTCATTTCAGCAGAAAGCCCACTAACACTCATGGCAGCAGGGCTGAATTCAGTCCACATGCTCTGCACCAGGCTTTTCAATGCTGCTGGGAACAGCATAGACCCTTTCAGCTTCCCCTGGTTCCTTCCCGTTGGATATCACAACCCACTGGCTCCCCAGTGCCAGCCCTCCAGGCTCCAGAGGGGAACGTCCTGCCCCACAGGGAATCACCTCCTACCACCTCCAGCAGCACTTTCTCACACTGCAGCTCACGGACACACGAGAACTGAGATAAATAACCCTAATTCTGTGGTGAAAGCACAAATCAATAACTTCCAACCACTCCAATTATGCCAATGTTAAATGATGCTGACTCACGGATTTGCCCACGTGACCCCATTTCCCAGGACCTAACAGGGAGAGCAAGGACTGTTCTAGAGCACTCTGATTCCAACCACAGCATCCTTATTCCATGGAGCTTTTCACAAGGAGAACTTCTGGCAAACTTTAAAATACCCAGTGACCCAAGCTATGCAGTTTGGTGCTCAGCACCACAACGCTTCCCTGCTTACCACAGGACACCAGAGCAGCTGTATAACCACAATTCCTTTATCTGCAATGGTTCCCTTTTTTGACAAAGCAGAAAAAGACAAAAACATGGAACAATCAGAAACCACCAGAAGAGACAAATTGAAAGTCACTGGTTTCGTAAGTCAATTAAAATAAAAGGAAAGGGGGAAAAAAAAAAGAAGAAACAAGCGCAAGCCAAGATTTTAGCCATGTGCTTCCTCTGCCAAGTGCACAAATTGATTCGTGGCAATGGAAGGTACAAGCTAGAACGGCCCAACTCACTCTTCTCAGGAAGCTGCAGATGCTCAAATTGCAGCACGTGACCCAAAATTTTAGACAATTGCAGCAGATTTATAACTTTTCTAGAACAAGACCTGGTGTAATGGTGTGATGGGAAGAATATGCAACAGGAATTACTGTAAGCCTGAAACGGGCTCCAAGGCAAGGGACAGTGGGGCAGCAATGAGTTTCTGTGCCTGACTCCAAGGCCGTGCACTCCATCTTTTTTTATGGAAGCAAATTAATTTTTTTATTTTCTCTTTGAACGCTGTGAGTCAGCAGTATTCATCTTCCTGGCTCCAGGAAGGGAATTCTCAAGAGCAGCAGGAATGTCATGGGGTATGGTAACAGGGCCAGCCTTTGCTGTCCACCTTCCAGAATCCAGCCGTGCTCCAGAGGAGCCCTGCCTGCAGCCCCCTTCCTGCACAAACCCACACCCTACTCCTTCATTTATGTGTTTATTTTTTAATTTATTTAGTTTATTTATTCAGCAGGGTGACTCCCACCCTGCCCTGCTCCCCGTGTGCCCTGAGGCCGTCCCAGGGGGACACATTTGGGGCTGGTTGACCTGTTGCTTTGGTGACCCCAGGGCTCTGCAGCAGAAATGGTCCCTGAGAGGGCTCAGAGGAAGCCACATGAGGCAGTGATGTATTTTCTGCTCCTAACAATAGTAATTCTTGTGACATTTCATTATTCCACAATGATTCATGGCTGAAAAATAATTTCTGACTCTTAAATAATTTTGTTAAACAGTAAGAAGCATACACACAAGGTATTTCTCTGACACACAGAGTTGTCTTTTATCGGACCACAAAACCCGCCTTGGAGGTTACTAAAATTTACTTCTTTTTGTGGAGGAATTTTACTGAGGGGATCTGAGGCGCTTTAAGTGAAACTCCTGGTGGCTTCTCATTCTGGGTGGGTCGTGCCTTTGTTGCACCACTCTGGACCTTCTGCGCCCACCACAGGAATAAAGACAGCACATGTGATTGACGTGTTTACAGCACAAGCAGTTATTCCAAACTTGAAGGTTTTCCCACAGGGAGCTGGATTAGGATGAAGAAATCCAATGGGAAGGAATCCTTCCCTGGGAGGGTGGTGGCACAGGGTGCCCACAGAAGCTGTGGCTGGCCTACCCCTGGAAGTGCCCAAGGCCAGGTTGGACGGGCCTTGGAGCCACCTGGGACAGTGGGAGGTGGGATAGGATGTGCTTTGAGGTCCTTCCAACTGGAACCATCCTGGAACTGCGGGATGGATCACACAGGGCCTACCTGAGGCGCGCGATGCTCCGCGGCAGGCGGACGGCTCGCACTCCCGCCATTTCTGGTGTTCCCGCCATTCCCGGGGGTCCCGGCCGGGCGGTGCCGCCTCCCCGGGAGCGCGGGGTGACGTCAGCGCCACGCCGCGGTGACGTCAGAGGCGCGGGGCGGGCGGTGCCCGCAGCTCCCGGCGCGCCCCGCGCGGCGCGGGGAGGGGAGAGCAGGGCGGGAGCGGCGGCACTTACCGTGTCCCCGCATCCAGCAGCACATCCAGCCGAGATGTTCTCCAGGAAGGGCCACGCCGATGTCAGGAAATCCACGCAGAAGGCGCTGGATCCCAAGCGGGACGTGCTGACCCGCCTGAAGCACCTCCGCGCCCTGCTGGGTGAGTGGTGGCCGCGCCCGGCGCGACCCCAGCCCTGAGGGGACCCCCGTCCCTAAGATGACCCCCGGCCGTGAGGGGACCTCCGTCCCTGAGGGGGACCCTATCCCTGAGGAGCCCCCGGGCCGTGAGGGGACCCCATCCCTGAGGGGACTTCCATCCCTGACCCATCCCTGAGGGGCCCCCGGGCCGTGAGGGGACCCCCGGCCGTGCGGGGACCCTATCCCTGAGGAGACCCTATCCGTGAGGGGGACCACATCCCTGAGGGCACCCCTGGCCGTGAGGGGACCCCTGGCCGTGAGGGGCGCCCTATCCCTGAGGGGACCCCCGGCCGTGAGGGGCGCCCTATCCCTGAGGGGACCCCCGGCCGTGAGGGGCGCCCTATCCCTGAGGGGACCCCCGGCCGTGAGGGGCGCCCTATCCCTGAGGGGACCCCCGGCCGTGAGGGCACCCCATCGCTGAGGGGACCCCCGGCCGTGAGGGGAGCCCTCTCCGTGAGGGGACCCCCGGCCGTGAGGGGACCCCATCCCTGAGGGGACTTCCATCCCTGACCCCTGGCCGTGAGGGGGACCCCATCCCTGAGAGGACCCCCGGCCGTGAGGGCACCCTATCCCTGAGAGGACCCCCGGCCGTGAGGGCCCCCCATCGCTGAGGGGACCCCCGGCCGTGAGGGGCTCCCCATGCCGGGGTGCGGAGGCTCTCCGCCCACCCCAGGCGGTGTTCCCCCCGGGACAGCGGCGGACCCCGGCGATAAAGGCTGCCCTTTGCGGCTCTGTGGGCTCCCCGCGGTGTCCCTGCCGAGGGCGGCAGCTGCGGGACGAAGTCGCGGGTGTGTTTGGCCGCTCTTGCCTTGGGGAACTCGCGTTTCTCGGCGCTGCCGCCGCCGCGTTGCGCTTTGGGTACAAAACAGCAGGTAAATGTATTTCCCGCGGCGTTCTTCAGGAGATCTGCTCGCAGAAGCCCTGCTTTTGGCAGCAGCATTAATGTGCGGCTATTTATTGGTTTTTTAACTTAAAAGAAGGCCGTGGTATGGTGTTTTGTGATGCTTTTCTATGTCTGTGTTAAGGTTGAGCCTCTCCAATATCGCCTTACAGGTGAAGCCTTCGCCCTCACAGTTTGGAGCAGTGGAAGGAGCTGATGTGTTTCAGGTGCAACTTGGTGAGAGGAGCTGATGTGTTTCAGGTGTAATTTGGTGGAAGGAGCTGATGTGTTTCAGCTGTAACTTGGTGAAAGGAGCTGATGTGTTTCAGGTGTGAGCTGTAATTTGGGAGGTCTGGGTGGGCAGAGCTCAGGTGGTCCCTCAGTCCCTGTGGAACCCCCCTGGGCCCCGAGTCTGAGGAGAAAAGCTTCTGTCTGATGTTCTTCTGGTAGAAGATATGCAAAAGAGGCTTTTAATGTGCTGTATCAAGGTGAGGGGGCTTGGTGGTGAGGATGAGGAGTAAGAGGAGTGCCTGCTGTGCCCTTGGAGCAGGTGGAGCTCTGGGAGCCTCCTGAGGGGAAGGGGCTATGACCGTGTAGTGCGTGATGGGCTCCAGGTGCTGTCAATTGGGTGCAGGTGGGAGCAATCGCTCTGATTTACAGGCGTTATTCCTCTGGGATCTGCTGCGTTTAAGTAGCTAATTGGGGGCACTTGGTTAGTGGACAAAGTACTGGGCAAAGCTGTCCCTGTAGTCTGGGCTGGCTCATCTTTTTGAGCAACAGTAAGTGCAAGTTTGGTGTGCTCAGTCTGTGGCTATTAAAGCTCACCATTTGCGCTCACCAGCAGGACTGTTGAGGTGGCTGTGCCTGGTGGTGGGACACAGGGGGCTCCTGTGCCAGGGCCTCAGCACCTGCAGACCCCGGGGGTCTGTGGGCAGTGTTGCACCTTGACTTGGGGGTGGCTGTGAGTGAAGGGTGCGTGACTGCTCTGGGTACAAATTCCTCCTGTTTCCTGTGTAAGTGGTGTCCGTGGTTGGCAATCAGCGGGTTAGTGTCATATTGAATTCCCTCGGGGAACCAAACGTCTAAGTTTCTGGTAGTGAAGGTGTGTAAAGTGCTTTGTTTTTGTTGGTATTCTGTTTTGTTTGTTTCAATGAAACCATGTATATAGCTGCCTGGGGGCGGGAATTTGAAAAGCCAGGAGAAGGTACTGGCATTAAGATATGCCTGCTAACTGTACGAGTCCAATTGCACATGTGCTGTAACAACATTATTAAAATAATGTCAATTTTATTGTAAAACAACTGTGGGAGATTCTATAAGATTGGTCTTAGAATGTTTTGTGGAACTGCCCTGAGAAAGATCATGACTGGAGACTGTGGTGTGAGCTTGGGACGGTACATTTCTTCCTGCTGTGCTAGCCTCAATGAAATAAATAGACTTGAAGAACTGAGAAAAAAGCAACCTTTTTGTTCACGTTCCCCTTTCAGCTGCTCGGTGAGACGCGACTGGTTGAAGCTGCAATACTACCTTGCTCTGGCTCTGCGTTATTCTGAGGCACTCTTGGGTTTTGTGTGCCCCTGCGGTGCTGAGGAGGATCTTGGGCTCCTGAGAGGGGGAACAAATGGAAAAATAGGCCTATTAGTGTGCCAAAATTAATTTCTGTCCCAAAGCAGATGGTACAGGAGGTGCTGCTGCCTGGTGGTTTTCTGTCAAGAAACTTACTACACAGTTGGCAGGGGGGAGAACACATGCGTCACTCTCGGGAAATGACATCTTTCCTTCCAAGTGGCTGCTGCGTTCGGAGGTTTTCTGGGTTAAACTTTGGTTTAAAGTGCAGATTTTTCCCAGCGCCAGAGGGGTGGCAGGGGGCTGTGGTGTGGCAGCTGCCTGGCTGCTCAGGACTGGCGGTCAGTGAAGGCACTATGTCTGAGTAGGCTCTGGGCATGGGATGTCTGCTTTTGGGAACAGCAACGGAAATGTACGAGATAGTGTGGGAGTGACTTTTTGAAGATGTTATCTTCATAAATATCATAGCAAGTGTTTCTTTTATGATACTTGTAAGCACAGAAGACGAAGCAACACACGGGAAAAGCCTTTCCAGTATTTAAGGAAAACAAAGCTTCTGAAATAAAGGCTCAAAAATAGTTGGATTTTTTTTTTTTCTCCCCAGATGCATCTCTCCTTGTGCTGGCCAGGGGTAGGAATGTGTGTCTGTTCCTCCCACCCTAGGCATTTCACTCCCTGTCACCACCTGCTTCACTCGAGCCATAGGGGCGCATGTTCTCCAAATAGCTGCTCCTGTTCTTGTGTTTCTTTAGGAGATGCCAGCTCCTCTTCCTTTGTTAATTTTAAATTGCAGGAATTAAATTGTAAACAAAATGACAGTTCCTCTTCTGTGATCCCAATGATGCGGGAGGATAAAGATCAGAGAGAAGACGATAATAGGGGAAGGATGAGGGAAAGGAATGTGTATTTCCATAAATAAGGGTTCATGTGAACTCTAGATTGCTTCAGGTCCCTTAGTGCCATCTGTGTAAGTTTGTGCAGTGTCCAAACAAAAGAAAAGGTTCCCTTTAAGTTTGTGTTGCTTACATCTCTCAGGCCTCAAATGCCCTTTAGGATCCACATTCCTGATCCGTGGGGTACTCTGCCTGCATGGTAGGACAAAACACAATCCAAAATAACAGGACTTAGAGTAGATGTTCATTTGTGCTTGGGAAATGACCAGAACATTGCCCTTATTTTTTTTACTGCTATAGAAATGTGCTTACATTCAGAACTTTCGTAAAGTCAGTAAGAACGGTTTTTTCCCCAAATATAGTTTGTGGAAGTGTCAGAAGTGTGGTCTTTTTTTCACAGTAGATTTAAAAAAATAATGGACTGTTAAGCAGCAATGGGGATGTACAGGTTTGGCTCTTCCCCACTGATTGGCCTTAAATGAAACCTCTGCAGTTTCCTAGAGTGGTTTCTGTGGGACTTTTGTAGCATAAAGATGAATTGCAGCTCTTTAAGGGTTTTCCTGTGGCTGTTCTTGGGTAAAATTACTCTTTTTTAATAACGGTAGTGCGATGAATACTGCTGCTGACAGATGCTGCTATGTCCAGTGCTTTCATCCTTTTCTCTGTTGAGCAGTGGGCAAATACACGGGAGACCTGACACGGCTGCACACAGACTTCAGTTGAGGTTAAATACGAACTTTGTTACGTTACCAAGTGCAATCCTTAATTTTGTCTTTAAAAATATCAATTAGGAAAAAACATGTTTTTAAATTAGCCCATCAAAAATGAGAGACTAAAGGAGAGTAGTGGAGTTTCAGTTCTGGCACTGCTTGGTCTTGCTGTTCTGTATAGCAGGAGTAATACCAGCGTAGTGGAAATTTTCATTAAGAGACAGTCAAAAGGAAAAATGTGTCTGAGCTTCTCGCTGAATTTAGAACTGGTGTTGTTCCACAGAGCTCATATGAAATTTGAGGTGTTAACATTATTTTGGAATTTGTTCTAATCAGAGGGGTGTTTTAGTAACAGTCTGTTTCCATGCCGACATACTTTTTTGGAAGATAAGTAAAAATTGTACGTTATTTCTGGGCTGAGGCTGGTAATAAAAGTTTATCATTAACCAGGGTATGACTGAAGTTCTCTTCATCTCCTTTAATTTTTCAAGTGCTTGAGTATTGAGAGAGCTTTGTATAAATAGTTTAAAGTCAAGTGACTTTGGAAATTCATGGAACCAAGGGAGGATTTCTAACAAATGCCTGTGATAATGTTTGTAATTAACAGGAAAATAAAAGGTAAACTGGTGTGCTAAGGAGAGCTTTATTGTCTCCTATGGATTTTTTTTAATATGAGGAAGAGCAGTGAGAGCTTGTCAAAAAACTCGGGCTCTTATTAAATGGTACCTGAGTAGTTTGTTTCCCTAAATTTTAAATTTAAGTAGTAAAGCAAGTCAGGGTGACTGGGAGGTGTCCAATGAGCTAATCATGTCGTATTTATATAGAAGAAATAGGATGTGACCCTCATGCATGTTTGGCTATTTCCTGTGTTTTGCTGGCAAAGCTACATCGAAGTGTTAACCAGATGTGTAAGCCTGTGGATCACCTGCCCTTGTTTGGGAATGGAGTGGATTTGGAAAGCTGCTGTGGGTCTGATGGCTGATGATGTCTGCCAGCTTGCCTGAGCTGTGAGTGCTCAGAGCCTGTTTGCAGCTGTAGTAACCTGAGCTATTTGTGAGTAAATATAAAAATAAAACGCCGTTCAGCCCAAGCCTTGCTGCCTCACTTCCTTGAGTGCTTACAAAAGCTCATTCAGTCAGTGTGATTTCCCCAAAGTCAGGATTTTCTCTTATCTCAAATGATAAATGGCGCAGGAAACTTTCCCTGATGTTTTCCATTTGAAAAACAGGAATAAACCGTATTCTGCTACAAGTTAAACATATCTGTAAGAAGAGGCTGTGTTTGTAGGATGCAACTCACATGAGACTCACCCTGAGTCACCACTGAGATGCCACATTTAGAGAAAAGGAGAGTTTACTTTTTTTGATAAGGCAGTTCCTTTCTCCTTTCACAATTCACAGGGAAAGTTTCCTTTTTGTGTAGATTTTAATGACCTCATTC
Organism: Grallaria varia; assembly: GCA_013396735.1. Classification (NCBI taxonomy): domain Eukaryota; kingdom Metazoa; phylum Chordata; class Aves; order Passeriformes; family Formicariidae; genus Grallaria; species Grallaria varia. The sequence continues at coordinate 72,115 of VWZG01001573.1, forward strand.
CTTCATATGAAATCCCTGTAAATGGAGGCCTTGTTTGCCCCTGGAGTTGTGTTTAACAGAATGCATTCATGGAGAGGAATAATTGCACTTAGCTTGCAAATTCAAGACCAGTAGTTTGTAGGAAACAAATATCATGTTAAAGAGTTTCCCTGCACCAATTGTTTCCATAGTACAAGCAGCCAAGGAAAGCCTTATTGCTGGAAAGGTATTAATTTAAATGAAAATCAAATTGTCCAAGGCTAAAGTCATTCTTTCTTCTGTAATCCTGGGATATTGTTCGGACTTGTTGCTGCAGTCAATTTTATTTTGATTAATGGATGGGTTTCTTGCCAGGTGAGAGGATGTGTTGTCAATAATTAATTGTCCTTCATCCTCTTAATTCTGGGTGGAATTGCCTAACTTTTCTTTACCAAATCAGTTGCAATAAAGAGCAGATGGGTGAAGTTACTGTGTTTGGCAAATGTCAGGTTAAGAAAATATCAGACTTTTCTCTTCGTAAAAAGTAAACTTAGTCCAAAGTTTAGACCTGAGTCAAGGCTTTGAAAAATGTTGCATGCTTGGGTTGCCATTATTTTAAAAAATGAATTAGAAATATGCTGTTTTCTGATTTGATCTTCTTGCCAGGTAAATTTAAGAACTGGATTTGCATCCAGAAATCTTTGCTGGTGTTTGTTTTCTCCAGCAGTGCCTGCTTGTTTCAGTGGTACAGAAACTGTTTGGTTACATGGCTAATACTCACCCCAATTTTTATTTATTTATTTATTAATGGAAAGCAAATGAGCCAAAGCCCCCCTGCAAACTTTCATTAATTCAGTGAAAACGGATGTTTCCTTGTTCTACTGGCAAGGATGGAATCACAGTTTAGTACTGAATATTCAGTGAAGTTGCTAAAATAGTTTTGTATTTCATTTATTTCATTTTCTAGTGCTAAATTTGCAGAAAAACAAGAATTGTCAGCATTCTGCTCCTGAGTAACGACACTGTCTGTCCTCTTTTCAGATATTGTGGATGGAAGTGAACTGAAGCAATTTTTTGACAATAATTATTCTCAAATTTATTTTATATTCTATGAAAACTTCATAACACTGGAAAATAGCTTGAAACAAAAAGGTAAGTTTTAGAATTTTGCTAGCAGATGTTGGTCAGGGTTCCCCAACTGTTCTTCAAAGCAATTCCATTGGAGCCTGTTCCACGATTGTATAGTCCTCGGTTATCTGTATTTTCATTAATAGTTTCATGCAGCACAGTGTTAGTACTAATCGCTTTAATTTCATGGCAGCAGGAGAGATGAGCATGGGAAATCTCTCGCTGAAATGTCAGCAGCTGATTAGATTTCTGAGTTTGTTTTTATGCTAAATGTCATTTCAGCACAGAACTCAGTTCCTGTGCATTCATGCCTTGTATTCTCACCTTGTTCTGGTGTCCTGCAGTTCAGTCTGTTCAGATGAAACCTGGAGGGGGCACAGAGAGGCACCAGAGTCTTGCACTTGGGATATTAGATAAAGATGAAAAATAAGCTGTGTGCCACATCTGACTTCATTTGAACTACAGCAGCCTAATTTTGCTGTCTCACACCATGTATTTATGGCAAACAATATTGTTTTGTGTCTTGCAGGGAATAAATCACAAAGGGAGGAGCTGGACTCCATTCTCTTTCTTTTTGAAGTAAGTTTTTCATACCATGAAACAAATTTTATTTTTAGTCTTGTGCTGTGTTTACTTAGAGGTTCACAGTGAGAGGTGAAACCAGGTGTCAGTCACACCAAGGCACCAAGGGAAAGGCAGAACAGAGCTGAGGAGGGTGTTAAGCTGCTAGATACAACCATTTTATTATGCAGTGAGAATGTTGCTTAAATGAATATGCAGAGTTCAGTTGTTTTATCAAAATGGCTTGGAAATCCTGCAGTAACACATCTGTCCTGAGAAGCTGGGGATCGATGCTCTGACAAGAACCTGGGGTTTTCCTTTTCAGGAGAATTTGGGAGCATGTGATCAGTGGTTGTATAGAATTAAGCTAAAGCTTTCAAAACAGTCTGTTCTTTTTTATGTTAATTAAACCAGATTTTTCTTCTATATTTTATGGAGGGGCAATTCAAAACAGCGGCACTTTTCCCCTACACTCTTGTCAATGTGAAGTTCAGCGTTATGTTTGTTTTGAATGTGTCACAACAGGAGTCTGGGCCCAGCTCCTCTCACATGAAGGCATCTGTTATGGTTACAGTGTTTGGCCTTGCAGCACAAGGGAAATAAAGGGATAGGAGTTGTCAGCTACTGCACACCGGTTTAATCTGAGCGTGTGAAATACTAATTTGTTAAACTTTGTTAGTTCAGTGGAGCATCTTTCACATCCAAAACAAATCCTTCCCTCCTTTCCAGAACTGGCCATCAGAGAATGGGCAGTGTGTGGGGAGGAAATGTCACCTAGTTAACTTCTGCATAATCAAATTAGGATTGTTTTAATTGAAAGAAGGATTGTCTGGGGTAGTTAGTTTTCTGAGGTAGTATTTTGTAGTTGGGTTGGTATTTATATTGGTAAGAAAAATGATGCTGTTTAGCATAATGTGCCTGTAATAGGAAAAATGGCAATGAAAAGGATGATGTGCAATCCTGGGGTTTTGTTATCTTGGCTTGTCACTTTAATGCAGCCAGTTCATCTCCCTTTCCTTCTTTTCCCTTCCTTCTCTCCTGTAACTGAGAGACTGAAATCTGAACCGTGTTTTCTGCTGCTTATGACTTTAGTACAAGTCTGCTTTAGGGTTTTGCCTAAGGCAGTGTCAAAGAACATGAACTCATAAATCTGCCAGGTCCTGGTTTGGGGCAGGAAGAACTCTTCCTGCTTCTCCCTCCCCAGCCGAGCAGGGCAGGTGTCACCACCTGTACCTGTGCCAGTTAATGGCAGCTCATTAATACACTTAATACTGGGGCCTTGAATAAGAAATGGTGTTTCTGTGGCTGTGTCACTGAATGGGAAATAGCTAATGCTTGCTCACCTGGTTAGAGGGAATAGCTGCATTCCTGGGGCTTGCGAATGGGTGGTTAGTAACTGCCCCTTAATACTCCCTAGAAACATTAGGCAAACATGCTGGCTGAAGGAGGACAAATCCATAGTTGTGTCTGAGCCAGGGGCTGCTTGGGCTCCCAATGGGGGAGAGTTGTGTTACATCCTGATCACAGACAGCTCTGGGGAACAGGACGTGGTACTTGTGTGAAGTTCCGGATGATCCACTTCTTGGTGGGGATCTGGTGGAGTGAGTTTGCAGTCCATGTAAACTGACACTGGATAAGTTATGCATGGGAGAACAGCCCAGTGGAGGCCTTGGAGCACGGACCAAGGAACCATCAGACTCCACACGGGACAGGGAAGAGGAAATGCCAAGTGATGAGACATTCACACTAAGCCACAGGAAACAAAACTAATTGATTGTTAAGCTTTCCATAATTAATCTGATGTCAGCATGAGCCGGGGGATTGCTGCATTTTCTTCTAATTAGCTAAATAGGTAATTACTTAGGATTAACAAATCCAGAATCCAGGCGCTGACTGTTAACAGCTTAAAAATCAATAAAAATATGAGGGAATTGACTTTGCCTTTCCTGGCGGTTTGTTGGGGTTGTGCTGCTGTTGTGGAGTGACACCTAGTGTATATATTAGGCAACAGAGGCTTTTCCCACAAATACTCTGAAAACTGACTTAACGTGGCTCTCATTTATGGACTTTTTAATTTTACATGTCAGCTACAGAGCTTGGCTGCTCACCAGCAGCATCAAACAATGTGTTACTCAAAGAGGAAATGTTAATCAGAGGGGAGGAATGTGAAGGGTTAATTGTTCATTTTGGGAAGTGCTTTTTTGCAGTTAATATTGCAAAATTCTTGGATTGAACTCTATGTACTCTAAGGTTCTGTGGCTTTGTCTTTTTCTGTATAGGTATTTGTGAAATGATACGGCTGCTGTACTGTGTTATTTTCCCCTGTTTCAGCTAAAAGCCCAAAATTATGCGGAAAAACGAACTTGCTTTTTCTCTGCCAGGGCTCGGCTCTCTCCAGATTTGCAGTGTATTTGCAGGACGGGTTACTGTTGTTTCTTGGGTCCCTGCTCTCAGGTTTGAGGGCAGCTCTGAGTCCCATATGTCACAGACCTCACAGAAGGTGCACTACACTTTTGTCCATTATCTGGGTCCCATTACAGTGTTATGTCATCATCTGGCTGTGAAAGCTTGGATTATTTTTTTTTTTGGTAATAATATATTTTTGTCTTGCAGCATCAGGTACTGATTCCTCTGACACTGCATTTGTTTAATGAAGTAAAAGCATACTGATGGCTTTGATATCATACATAGATCAATTTCTTCCCATTCTCTGTAATTTTTCTTTATTAGTGAAGAACAGCCACATCATATCTGTTGTACTGATGCAGTCATAAAATTCATTCCAATGATTAACATGTTCACTGGATGAAATGTTTTATTCTCAGAATTTTTCAGAATATCTTTTTACTGTAGAAGAACTTTGCAAAGCTGCTTAGAGTAGCTGCTGTTGTTGCTGGAGGTGTTTCAGGTCCTGTCAACATAGTTCAGGCATCGCTGCAGGTTTGGGGACAGCCAAGGAGATGGGGTGGGTGCTCCCACCTCCCACTGATGATGTTTTCTGGAAGCTTCTCAGCTTGGAGTTTTCTGTTTATTTTTTATCAGTGCACAGTAACATAACAGAAGGAGCCCTCATATTTCACGTTGCACTGACACACATAGACACTGCTTTTTTAATCCTTCTAGAAATGCTCATAACTAGAGCTGTTAAGATATGTGACTTTGGTCCATTTTTTGGATTAAGATTGCTGCGGATATTTTAAATACTGAATTCTCCCAGAACCTTACAGGTGTCCTTTTTAGAGACTGTTGTATGAATTAGCGTTATTGGTGAAGTGGCTTAAAACAAATTTCAAAACCAGTGGTTGTGTTTAGCAGGTCATTTTTAATTTCATAAAAACCTGTGTCAGTGAAACCTGGAGTACTTTTGGATTCCTAACTCTTTTAAAAGACTTCAGTGCTGCGTTAGTATTTTTTATGAATGCGTAAAGGAATGCTCTTTTATATATGTAGCATTACCTTAGGGTGGTTTACTCTTCTTAGGATGTTGTTCCTAATTACTTGCTACCTGTTGAACAAAAGTGAGTATAATTGAATTCTGAGGAATTAAATTGTGTATTGAAACTGGCCAATGGGAAAAGTACTTGTAAAATTCATTACAGGCAATAATCAAGTTATTGTTGAGTTCTTGTTGCCACAGGTCCTGGTTTCTCATTTCTTGAGATTGCCCTTTTATTTAACTTTCTTCTTAGTATTTACATTTTCCTCATGTCTGTGCAGCTCAGTATCTTAATTTCCCCACTAGCAGGTTATCTGACACTTGAAATCAAGTTACCATTGAGAGTCACAGCTTAAAATGCAGAGTTGCAGCTTTAAATTCAGGCTGTAGGCTTCTTTACTGCCTTGCAGTGGGTTCCTGTGGAATTCCCTGCTGGGATTCCCAGTTGTACTATTTAACCTCTCGTGTGTCACACAGACTTGGCTGGCTGACTCTCAAGTTCAATAGAGTAAAAGAGGGGCTTTTCTGTTTATAACAGTAAAAAGTGCTTAGAGCTTTTCTATACACAGAAAACTAATTTTTAAACTATTTACAGTTTATTCTGCCATTGTTCTGATTAGTTCATTTGTTACTGCTCTTAAAATATGTTAAAAAATGTTATTCTTGTGACATTCTGTGGTAAACTCTGTGTTTCATGTTTGACTTCACAGATCTTACTACTTCTTGTTATGCCTGGGGCAGTAATAAGTGCCCTGTGTGCTTTGGGCAGACGTTTTCCCTCAACAAATGACTGTGAATAATTTATTAATGCAATAAATGGAGGATCCCTTCATTTATACTGGGCTGCTGCAGGCACTCTGACTCCGTTGGGCTCCTGGCTTATCTGAGCCAGTGAATAGGAGCTGGAAAATTTCTAAATTGCCACAGGTTTTGGTTTTGGAACACTTTGAAACTCTGGTGGTGATACTATGAACAGTGCTTGAACACAGAGACCTAGGAGTGCAATTCTGCACTGACTTGGCTTAAAGCAGATCCACCTGCCACAGACTCACAAGGGCTCCTTTTCATGTCAGGGTGTAGAGAAGAAGCTTGTTTTGGATTTTTAATCCAAATCTATTCTGGTGGAAGGAACGTTACTTGGAGCTTGCCATTGTCACTGCCTCCAGGAATGAGTTCAGTCAGCAAGGGCACCTTTGGTGTGGCTGCTGTTAATGAGAAACCCATGTTCAGAGCAGCTCAGGCAGCAGAACAGTGATGCTTATTGTCTCACACTGTCAGTGGAGCTGGGAAATATCCTGGCTGTGGGGATCTCATGTGTAGGGTTTGGTCCCAGCTTTCCCTGTGTCCAGACAGCCAGTACTTAGTGATAGGCACAAAGCTGCCAGTCATGGTATCACTCAATGGGGGGGGCAAAAATAAAAAGGCTTTTTAAAAGAAATTGCAGTATTGGTTAAGTTGGAGAGAGTCTGTTGAAATACGAACGTCAGTGGTTTTTATTTTACTTTGATGAAAGAGAGAGATCTAGCTTTCAAAAACAGCATCCTGTGTAAACTGAGATTTAAACTTAACATTATTCCTAGTCATGCAGGAAGTCCAAACGAAAAAGAACTATGGATAATCAGTTAAAAGAACTGACAGATACCCTGATGTGTTGATCAGTAGTAATACCTAATTTCTATTTCAAGTGTGCTATAATGGATTACCATATAGATGCAGCAAAGCACTAAGCATTAAATAGATCTATATGTTTTCTGGAAAAGCAATGTTATTTCGCACTGTGGGGTTTCTTAAAATTTTTCTTATTAGTGTACTGTGAAACTAGGAACAAGATGTCAATAGCCAGCTCGGGTTCACAGCGGTGTGGATGACAGCCTAGGCTGGAGGGGCAGAAATTGTCATTTGTTTTATAGGAACAGCAGTATGTGAATTTTAGAACACTGGGGTGGCGAGGATGTAGGAAATGGGAAGTTGCAATGGGAACTACTGGGGCTTTTTCATGACTTGTGCAGTCTTGTGTCACCCTCCACCACCATCTCAGTCTGGGGACCCCAGTGCTCACAGGCAAAAATCATCAGTTAAAAGTTGTTTCCTGGGGCTGGGGTTAACTTGTAGCCTTTAGCAATTTGTATTTGAAGGTGTGGATTTTAACTTATTTTAGCATTGCAGGAACAAACGGGACTCTGAGTTTGTTTATATTTACATTATATATTATTTATACTACCTCTGCAGCCGAGTTGTGCTCTCTGTGGTAGGGAGCTGTGGCACCATCAGTCCAGGTTGCTTTTTAGAATGACTGCTGTTGGGTAGGACCACGCAGGTGGTTAATCACATCTTGGCATTTTTTCAAAATACATATATTTATTGTTTTCCTGGTTTTGAGATGCTGATAGGGGGAACACATGGGAAATAAGTGTCTTAATTTCTGCCATATGGAGAGATTTTGGGATATAGGAGCTTCTGTACTATTGATTTCAACATTTGAATTGTTTTGATTCAGTAACCTGGCAAGGGTGTTGGATTCTGTGTTTTATAAAGCAAAAAGAACAGTAAGGGTGTTGTTTTCTGCCCCAACCCTCCCATCTTTGTGCAGGTTAGAGTTTAAGCTTGCTTTTGTTGTACTCTGAAACAGCATTTGTTTTCCAAGTTTTCTCTGGGCACAACCTAAAATTCACAAACACTCAGATGGAAAAGTTGCTATTAAGTTCTTTTTCAAATGGATCTTCCTTATGCAGCTTCGCACCTTATCAGCTCACACCTTGTCCAAGCTCACTTTCTGGAAGTGAACTTTGTGTTCAAATTTAAGTTTAAATGGAAACAAAATATGTGTGATTTTGTCTGGTTTTCCATGATAGATGTGCTCATGTGTGAATGTTCATCCCTGCAGTGTGTATTGTGACACCTGAATCCAGCCCAGTTTTTGTTGCTGGTTTGTTGAAGTGTTTGTTTGCTGGAACTTTTCCTTGCGTGTCTTGGGCACAGACCCAGCTCCCACACAGAGTGGCACTGCTGTGGTGGGGATTTGGAGAACTCCTCGGTTGGGTTAGAGTCTCCTCTCTACCCTGTGCCAAGTGAAGTAATGGTTAATGTACCAGTAATAGTCCTGATGAATGGTTGGCTGCTGGTGGTTTAATGTTTAGATGGATAATGATAATTCTTTGTCTGTGGATCCTGCAATCTGATTGGCAGAGACCTGGTCCTTAACTGACAGGTAAAGCCCTAATGTGAGTCATGGCCTCATTTTTAGCCAGTCAGAAGCTTCATCCCAAGCGTGTTCGTCCTGCCCATGGATGGGGAGCCAGACCTCTGGCCACCAGCCCCTTGCTCCTGCAGTTCCTGCTGCCACCATGTCCTGGGCAGGGAGCTGAGGAAGTGATGCTGAAACAAGATACAATGGGTGCATAGAAGGGATGTGCCTAGTTTATATGTTTACTCTGAGTAAACTTTTTAAAATGCCCAGTAGTCTCTGGGGAGTGTGTGCTATGGTAACAGTGTGGAGGAGGACCAGCCTGCCTGTGACCTGAGGTCTAGCTCCCTAAGCCTATGAACTTGTCATGACTTCCATCTTCTGCCATGGAGAAAGGAATGTTCCATTTCCGAAAAGACTATTTTGAGTGTTTTATGTAATGTCTCGAGCCTTTTGTTGTCAAAGTTAAAAGAAGTCTGTCCATCTCTCAAGCACACTGCTGTCAGCAGCAGTGCTGACTCGTGTCAGCCGGCTCCCAAGGGTTGTCCACAGTGCCAGTTCTTGCTTTCTTGGCTGTGATGTTTCCTCTTGTGAGCTTTTGTGTGCGAAACACCAACAAATGGGTCACCATTGCTCAAGTGACTTGTCATCCATTTTGAATCCTGCATGTGGTGTTTCTGAAAACTTAATGGTGCTTTGTTGTGCAGAAGTTTGTGTCAGTGACTTTTGTTTGATAATTGCAAGGAACTCTGTCAGTCATTTATAACATTGTTTAATTTGATTTTGAAAAGTAGATGTTGAAAAATAGCTTCTCACTTAAATATGTCTTCCTGATTTCGTATTTCAATGGGTGAAAAATCGTAAGATGCAGACACGCATTTCTGTGGTACCTGTGAGAAGCACTGTGTCATTCCTTTGCCAGGCAGAGCAGTAGAAGGTGAGCTGTACTGTGCAACTGCCACACCTGCCTGCCAAGTCCTAGTCCTTACTGCTAGTAGTTTAAAAAAAGAAAAGTATGTCTTGGAGCCTGTTAAAATCCTTTTAAAGCCACACTTAGTCAAGTAAGACCCCCAAATACTTTTGATTTATCCAGCTTATTTAATAGCATTACCATCCACTAAACTGGCAAAGAAAGCATTTTGAAGCCCCAAGTGTCCTGTGGAACTAAGATGGGTAAGACTGTTCAGGAAAGAACTTAAGCATGTGCTTAAATTGCTTTGTGGGTGCCCTGTACTGTAACCAAACTGGGGGGGAACGAGTTTGACCACAGCCTCTCCGGATGTTTGATCTGCCTCTGGGAGGATTGGTCCTCAACTCCAGAGACAGGCCACCACGGATTATTCCCTAAGTGCTTTATTAACTGCCTGTACTGGGAATTCAATTAGTCTGGCTTTGTGTAATTTGGCTCGGTTTCACTGAGCAGCTGAAAGCACAGGTAAATGAGCTCTCAGGAAAAGTAACTGCCCCGCTGTTCCCTGTGCCTCAGCCGGGATCAGAGCCCATTAGCTGATGGAAACACAGCCCGGAGCCAGGTGATGGAACCCGAGTCAGCGTGTCAGCTCAAGGGCGCTGCTTAGAATGTCTCAGCTCCTCATTAGCAGTCGAAGCGGGGAGGGGGTTGCGATGCTGGGGGTCTGCAACACACTGCGAAAGGGGAACTGGTTCATGACTGTCATGGTATTTATTCAGGACCATTCCAAGTGTCTTTCTCCATAACCAGAGAGTAAAGTAGTGGGCAGGAGTCCTTGCCATGATAGTATTTATTTCTGTTGTATTCTGTTTATATGTATTACCATTTCATTTGTATCTTGTGTATTTGTTTCTGTGTATCTTCTGATGTCCCAGTTTATTATGGAAAATCTGACTGTTTAGTTTTGTTTCCTGCAGAAAATACTGCAGCTACTGCCTGAGAGGATTTTTTATCGATGGCATTTTCGCAGTATAGGTAAGAAGAAATGGTTTGAAAACATTCCAGTGCAAATAAAATCAATGTTTTCTCTAGTCATTTCCCTGGTTCCACAAGCCCTGACTCCCTCAGTACTGCCCACACAAACAGTACTCACATAGGAGACTTTCAGCTCAGCATTCCCAAAGCACATACAAAAATGTTTTTGCCTGCTACGGCAGCTCTGTCCCTTGCTTGGGGTACCTTGGATTGCCTTCTTCACTTTCATTTGACATGAATGCTTTTTCAGTTTTTATCTTCTTGGATTTACCTGAGTCATCTTCCCTCTCTTCTCTTCCATGTGATGGAAACTATCAGAATGAGGGAAATTTAAACCAACACACCTTTTCGTGCTTAGGTCTCCCCTTGGATTCACAGACCAACTCCAAACACTGAGAGTCAGGTGCACTGTGGATCTGTATGTGATTGCGGACTTGCAGTATGATGTCTTTGCAAGTGATTGTACATGACATGCCTGTCCAAATCCATTCCATGAGGGATAGATCCTGTGTGGAACTCAACCCTCTCTGCCTCCTGGAAATTCATCCTGTAAAACTTCGGCAGTGAATAGGCAGCAGAAAATTCTGCTTCCAGCAGCTGCCAAAGTGGTCCCAACATTTTGTTTTGCTGCTTATTAAAGTAAATTTTATGGAGGGTTTTATTCCTTCCAAGTGGGATTATTTTGTTGTGGTTGGGTTGGTTTCCAGCACTGTCTCACCAGCTGCCTTGTTTGTCATCAGAACAAGGAACTGCTGTCGCAGAAGAACAATGAGTGGAAGTTAAAGGTCAAGGAAAGGGCTGTTGTCATGTTTCCACTCAGCACTGACAAAAATAAGAGGAGACATCTGCCTGACCACTTCATACCGGTTCAGCTGAGCTAGTCCAGAACAAATTGGTTTCAGTCAGTTGTTTTGTAGCTGATATATTCTTTATACTTCTCTTGAGCGATCATATTGGGATATTTTTTTTGTCAGAGCAATTATTTACAGTTGTACCTTTGGATTTCTTTTTTGCTAAAAGTTCATGTGCATTAATATATGGTTTTCTATACATGTTAATAATTGCCTCTTAAGCCTGTGAAATGATGAGATCTGGATGGAAGGAACCCATTTAAATGCTGTACATATTTCACAATCTTAACTATTTATGAAAATAATTTTAGACATTGTCATCTGACTAAACCCAAAGTACCTAACTGGAAAAATAGACCATAGTTAATATTACTCTACTGATGATGATGGAGATTGTAACTGGATTCACTTTGGGTTTTCCCCCCCCATAGTTGTCTTAAAACTCAGTGCAGTGGCCGCAGAGTAAATGCCATTAAACTAGCCTTTTCTAGAGTATTCTTAAAAAACATTGTGGTAGGAGGGGAGGGCTCATCCTTGTCTGATAGTGCCTATTTAACTTTCCTAATCCAGGGTCGATTCTGAAGAAACTTTTGCACACTGGAAATTCTCTAAAGGTATTTCTCTCTTTTCATATTTCTTTTCACTTTAATTCTTATGAAACATATCACTTTGCAACTTTCCAGTATCAGTGGTTTTCAGATTGTTAGGCTTTGTAATTTTACTTATCTTTTAATCATAAATCGTATTATTCTGATCCTAGATTACTTTAACATTTGTCTTCAATTATTTTGCTGCTCTAATGATCTTTATAAAGTTACCCAGAGAAGGTATCAATAGATACTGCTTAATGCTTATTTTTTTCAGCTCTCTTTAACATTAACTATACCACATTAAACCTAGGATTAAATTAATGATGTTAACACCCTTGGTGTGATGAAAAGACTTCCTGACACTGGCTGGGATGAAAGCTCTTGTCCTGCCTGTTCTGAACCGTTTAACCACGTTACAAGTCTGCAGTTACAGACTTGTTTTACTGTCTTTTTCCACCAATCTGTCCCCTTATAGATAAGATGTGAAGGAATCCGCCTGTTTCTGCTCTGGCTCCAAGGCCTGCAGACGAACTGTGGGGAGGAGCAGATCCTGCTGTTCGCCTGCCTCGTGCCCGGCTTCCCCCCACTGGCATCCTCGCGAGGCCCCTGCACCCTGGAGAGCCTCATCAGCCCCTCCGCCTCACCCGACGGTGAGTGAGGGAACACAGCAACCACCCAGGGCATCTGAGACCTTCTCTGGGGAATACGTCACGTGGGTGCACTGTTTGTGATTGATTCCAAGGTGTACGACAATTCCAAGCTGTTGTGCTTGTTGTAGCTGTGGAGCCACCTGATGTTGTTCAGAGCGGTCGGGGTTTGTTGTTTGCCTGTTGGTTTGGGTTTTTTTTTTTTCAATTGAGGTGCAGCAGTAGGAATGTGTTACTGCAAAATGAGCAGATTGTCAGGTTTCTAGCTCATTCATTCACCTGCAGTGACTGCTGGTGTCAGCCCTTCCAAACCACAGGGAATCAGATGCCGGTGCCACCCTCGATGGGATATGGTAGGACTTGGGGAAATACCCGGCACCCACACAGCTACTGGACTTGGGCTTTGTACAGCCTAGTGGTGCACTAATGGATATTTTCAATTTCTCTTTTCATACAGTATTCTTTTATTTCAGTATTTTTATGTTTATCTTTCAAACATTTTGTTTTAGCTAAGATTTTTCCAGAAGAAATAACCCCGCTTTTGCCAGCTGTCTCTGGAGAGAAAATTGCTGAAGACCAAACCTGCTATTTTCTTCAGCTCCTGCTAAAATATATGGTGATTCAGGTGAGGAGGATGTATGTTTGCAATTAGTCATATTTGGAGAATGTACTTGTGGTAGAAAATTAATTCCATGCTCTATCTATACGGAGCTGGCCTTGCCCCTCCCCTGGAAGGAGCTGACTCTTGCACTTTATTGGTCTTGATTTTGAAAGGAGAATCATCCCAAAGGTATTTCTTTGTGCCATTTTGGTGAAAATAAGAAGTTCATCACTTTTTGCTAGGAATTAATGAATGTTATCCTAAATTGGAGGGTAACTGACTATTTTATGTGCTTGTGGTTGCATTTAGAAAATTGATATGGTGTAAAGATGAGATTTATTTTTTTTCTCTTTGGACACATACCTAGATGAAAAGAAATGTAGAGGACCACTGGAGAAAAGATAAAAAGGAGAGATGGCTTCTGAGATTTTTTTTTTTTTAAAGGATGCAAGTAACGTACATAAAATTTAATTAGAAATGGATCAGATTAATCTCTACAGGAAAAAGAATTAAGATGTGTATGTTTAAAAAGTACAAACAAAACATTTGATATAAAGTGGAAAGTGTACAGACAATGAACATTAAAGAGCTCAGTTTTTAAAAAATAAATTATAATTAAATACTTTGACATACACTTTTTAATATCAAAAGGCAAGACCAAAATTATATTTGGAGGGAGTTTTGTCATCTTGAATAGATGCTTTATCTTGAAAAGTGGTTGTATGAAATTATCAGCTTCCTCGATGGTACCCTTTGTTTTACATATCAGAATCTCACAATGTCAGTTAAAAATAGAATTCTGCTCTTCTTTTTAAACTTTTACTGCATTTAGAGTGTAACCAAACCTGACTGAACTATAAATCCAATTGCAGTTCATTAATGTTCATTCGTGTTGCTCGTTAGCAGGGAGCACTAACCTTGCTATAGACAAGAGATGATAATAGAATAACGTGATGCAAGTGCAGAATGACCACTTGCCTTCAAGCTCTACATGTGTGTTTTACAAAAGCAGGACACTGCAAGTTTCACACAGAACCCCAGAATGGATGAGGCTGAAAGGGACCGCAGTGGCTCATCTGGTCCCACCTCCCTGCTCCAGAAGTCATCCAGGACCACGTGGCACATGATTGTGTCCAGACAGTTCTGGAATATCCCTAGTGAGGGAGACTCCATGCCTTTCTGGGCAACCTATTGAGCGCTTGGTACTGCACAGAAAAAAAGTTCTTCCTCGTGTTCAGGTGGAACTTCTTGGGCATCAGTTCCTGCCTGTTCCTCTTGTCCCATTGCTGGGCAACCTGAGCAGAGCATGGTCCAACCTCTGACACACAAACTGTGTCAGCCATGTGCAGCTCATTTCAAACTGCAGGTGTTTTAACATGAAAAGAGTAACTCACTGTAAAAATTTGTCACACACTTCCAAGGAGTTGTACTTTAAAAGTGTTGGTGAAGAGCAACTTCAGAGTCTGTGTGTGGCTCTTTGGTGTTGTCCCATGCAAGAATGGGAAAACGCATTTAAAACCAAACTGAGCTGTCAGTCTCTTCCTCATCGGGTAAAACACCGTGCAAAGCAGAATTGCATGTGTGTGTTTAGCCATATTAAATGTGGCTAAACATTGAGTATGTTTTTGGTGAAGAAAGTATCTATGATAGAAGTGTAGCCCAGAGTAACTTTGTTGAAATTTACATGAATGAAGTAAATTTTTTAAAAGCATAATATAACAGTTCCTGTGTTCCCAGCACAAACACACTGGCTTCTAGTGAGCTCACTGTCCTGGGCACGCTAAAGCCCTCTTGGATTATTCTTACTTCATATTCTTGCTGCAGTTTGTAAGGGGCTTTTTAGGACTCTGCAATTTTTTTACCTTTTGTTAAAGTGTAGTTGCTTATTTATTGTGTTTCATGCGGTACAATTGTCAGTGTAACACATTAACTTAAAGATTTTTGTTTGTTTAATTCCATGACACAGGCTGCAAGCTTGGAGTGGAAGAACAAGGAGAACCAAGACACTGGATTTAAATTTCTCTTTGCCTTGTTTAGAAAATACTATCTTCCTCATTTGTTTCCATCTTTTACCAAGCAAACCAACCTCTACAAACCTGTGCTTGGTAAGTTGTGGATTTTGTCTTTAGAATAAAGAAGCAGGTGACTGTTCTTGGCAGCATCTCTGTTACCTGCTGGCTTATCAGTTATACTGGATGAGGATTTTTCCTCCCTGGTTTCATGTTTTCTTTTAGCGCAGCTTTTGACTTGCTGTGACAGTGAAGGAAGGTGCTGGTGCTGCTGCTCCTGGTTGTGTAAGGGCTGGCCTTGTTCCCCTTTCCTAAGGATGTGTCCACTGGCATAGCATTTATATGGAGTGAGCACAGCTCTGATATTGATGTAACGGAGACAGAACGTGCTCTCTGACGGGTTTTTAAAGAACCAGTGAGTTTCCCGTGTGTGGGGGAGTGGCTGACTTAGTACCCTTACTTTGTTACTTGTTTCCTTGAAGAGAAAGTGAGCATGAGGGGCCAACTGAAAGAAAATGAAGATGTACCTCTACAACTGTGGGATTAAAAGCATGTTATTTTAGAAACGCTCTCGTTTTTCCTAATTTTCTACTGAATTGTGTAGTACAGTCAATAGGAGCAATGGCATTAATCCTCACCCTGGTATACTGCACCTTTTTCTTCATCATCCTTTCCTTTCCTTGACTTTTAACTTCTGTTTTTATAGTTTAATATTTGGTATCCAAAATTACCACAGTGCCACTTGGGTTCTGATGTTCACACCCAGAGCCTGGGCTGGGCCTTCCATGTTTTTCAGCTGTGTACAGGTGATTTTTCCTTAAACTAAGCATCTGAATGAATTGTGACCCAACCTGTCTCCCTTCAGCAATCTTCCACTTCTTCCATGTGCTTTCTTTCTTTTATTTCCATGTGTGAACTTCTCTTTTTGATGCAATGTTTTTCTTATCTTCGCACTGTTGAGTGTTCCAGGGCCGCCATCTCCCTCTCTCTGTGCTGTATTAATAGTGCTCTGTGAAACTGATAAAATGAACTTACATTGTAGCAGGAGGAGTTTTGTTTCAGATTTTGCCCTTCTTTTTGCAATACTTCGCTTTCACCTTCCTTTGTTTTGTGTTATAGAAGTGATAGCCTCCAGGGAAGAGCTGTGCTTTAGGAGTGATAAAGTTATGATGGAATATAAGCATTAATATAATAAAAGCAGTCAGTTATTGCATCTGTTATTTCATGAGGAGAAAATGGTGACGGTGTGTTCAAACACTTAACCAGAGTTTGGAAGCAATTACCATTTAAGATTACATTTTCTTTCTATGTTTCCTTTTTCTCTCACCAGATATTCCTGATATCAGGCCAAGGCCAGTGTATGTCACTGCAACACGAAACAATGAAAGTGTCTATAGCACCAAAATCCCGTATATGGCAGCTCGAGTTGTTTTTATTAAGTGGCTTGTTACCTTCTTCCTTGAAAAGAAATATTTAACTGCTGTTCAGAACACAAAAAATGGAGGAGAAATGCTCCCTAAAATCATCCAGGTGAGCTTTAAAGTTTGACTCTGTTCTTACATGCACGCTAACCTTGCAGGATGATCTCACTCCACTGACAGCTGAAGCATATAGAAATGCTACCCTATAGTGAATAAATGGTGTAGATGCTTATTTGATTTTATTTGATGGAGGAGGAAATCTCCAAGGAAAACCCTTGAGTAGTTCAGAGTTTCTTTTCCTCACTGCCTGTATTACCAGCTTCAGCAGTATTATATTTAGACTTCTGGAATTTTCTGTGTAAACTGTCATGCTTAGTTGTGCCTTGAATCATCTTGTGACATAGACCAGTGACTTCTAAGGCTGTTTTGTTTTCCTCTTGGTTATAGCAGCTGTTTACAATGAGATATTAAAGGAATATTTCACTTTCAAACTGCTGGTTGAGACTTCCCTAGGATTAGGGATTTCCCACTGAATTTTAGAGAAATAGATGATTTTTCTTTTAAGACTCTCCAGCTTCCTGTGTGTGCCTTCCTTGGCTCCCACCACTGCACCTCTCCCTCTTTTTTGTCTCATGGAGTGGACAAGTCAGTCAGCTGTCAGTCTGGCTCATAGGAAGTGTACAGCTTTGGCAGTACAAGACTAAATGCCTTCTTGGATCAAGCAGTAGTCTGAAAATGGCTCTGCCTGACTGCTGGGTCCCAGTGTGTTGTGCCAAGCAGCACACTTATATCCTGAGCTCTGCTTAGGAATCCCAGAGTTTTGGTGGGTGCCGTCCCAGCTGTTCCATTGGGAGTGTGTTTGCTCCGTGCAGACCGTCGGTGGGAGCCAGGACAAAGCCGGGGAGCTGGAGGGCAGCACGTTGCTCACGGGGGAACAGGATGGGAGCCACTCCAACAGCAGCACCTTGTCCGACAGGAGGCTCAGCAACTCCAGCCTCTGCAGCATCGAGGAACAGCACCGCAGCGTCTACGAGATGGTGCAGAGGATCCTCCTGTCCACCCGAGGGTACGTCAACTTCGTCAACGAGGTGTTTCGGCAGGTAAGTGCCCAGGGCTACTCGGTACTGCGTTTTTAATTTTTAGAGGAAGTGTCGTGGCTGTGAGGAGAACACTGTCAGGCTGATGTCCAGGAACTGGGCAAACCTGATGCTGATCACACCAGATCCTTTTAGGTTGTTGTGCTGTGGGATGCCAAGGCTCCCTGGTCTGAGCAATTCCTTCAGAATGGGTTTGCAGCTAAACTGGGAATAGGAAATGCTATAGGTTTTGATCCTGTTAAGTGGGGAGAGCGATGAGTTGAAAGACCTATTTTTCAATGTGAAAAATGTATTTTCATCTATTTCAGTGCTTTTATAGTATAATGCATATTGATATCAAATTTTTTTGTTGACCAAATATGCTTTTTTGGTACTAGATGACATTTTCAGACATTGATTTCACTGCAGTGCAAAGGTCTTTTGTCACTATTATACTTTTTTTGGTCTAAGACCTGCAGAGGTATGAAGTAGCAGCCAGCCTGGCCTATGTAAGCCTTCAGAGAGAACATCTCCCCTGAATGATTCCCAAATACACATCTTGAGTAGCATGTTGAGAATAAACTCTCTGCTTTGACTTCCAAAATTGCAGTGAGCAAGGATCAACAGTGTGGGTGGTGGGTGTGGGTGTTTATGTGCATCTCATCTATGTCCTACCTGGAGTAAAATCAGTGAACTTTTCATTTTAGGCTTTTTTGTTGCCACCTTCTGATGTATCCGCAATGCGGAAAGTGGTTAAGGTGTATCAGAAGTGGATACTGCAAGAGAAACCCCTGTTCATGGAGGAGCCGGACAAAAAGGAGGAGGACAGCCAGGATGCTGTTGTCCACTTGGAAGACTCCTCAGTGCAAACAGACGGTAAACATGTATGGTATCCCTGTTCCTTACTTTGTTCTGTCTGCCCGCAGTGCAGGGCTTAAGTTTTCGCCTCACTTTGTAAAGGAGTAACAGCTTAAAAATATGTGGGGAATAAAGGTTAAGAAATGCTTTTATTTAAGGACTCACAACTTAAATAGCTACTGAGTGTTCAGTAATACTTAGGGAGTGCAGGGAAGAATTGCAGCTGGTTTGGGAAACATCTATGGTTATTTCCTATGGGTAGAATTATGACAGAAAGAAACACTGGTAGGTTCTGCGGTGCTGAAACTGACTGTGTGCTGGGCCGGGTGTGGAGGACTGTTGCCTTTAGGTAGTAGTTAGTTCAGAATCTGGCAATATGTATTAATTTGTATTTACTGAATGAAATATTTGCAATCAAACACCTTAATCTAGGAAAGTGAAGTGTAGATACAATTTCAGTGTCTCATCTTTTTAACACCCTGTTTTGAACCATCAGTAAAAGTTCTTTGACACTATTGATGCTGTTTTAAGGGAAGTTTTGTTGTACTGTGGAAGAGGCTTGAGTTGTAAATCATAGAGAGGATTACAAGGTTTCAGCAGATTTATTTTTTTAAAGGATTTATAGTTTTACCAGACTTAAATTCAAATGTTACTACAACTCAGTGACTACAAAACGTGACTACAAATACTCTAAATAATGTACCTTCTAAAACTTACGAGCCTTTAGGTTCCATATGCAGCCTATTTGTTCAGAAATTAAAAATAATGGACAGTAATTCCTTGAGGAAATGAATCTAGGCCGTGACAGTTCCCCCCCCTTTTTGCTGTTGATCTTTTTAATGGTTTGATCAACGTGAACAGGTTCCTTTCTGTTCTGTCACTAACTGGGCTGTGTTTGTGGCAGCTTTCCTCGGAGCACTCCAGGCATAAGCGCACCTCCAGCTGGGGCCGGACATACTCCTTCACCAGTGCTGTCAGCCGCGGATGTGTGCTGGAAGATGAGGACAGAGATGTTAAAGCTGGTGCTCAGGCTGCATTACAGGTCTGGTGTGTGGGAAGGGTACACGGCTATAACTTGCCCAATCACATAACTCACACTACAAATTACCTTAGAGTCTGAGATGAAGGAAAAGAGTAATTCAAGCACATAATGGCAGGAGATGAGTGACTGGGGGAGTGTCCTCTTGCCTGCCCAAACAGAAGGCACCCACAAGCCTCACACTGAACCCTATGTCCTTTGGTGGGTCTGTGAAGTCACCCAGCTCCTTGCTGGAATAATGCAGAAAAACAAAGTGAAGAGTAAAACATGATACTTCCCTAAGGAAAGGGAAAGGTTTAACTGGGGAAGGACAAGTGTTTTATTGCAAGTCTTCACTGTTTTTGCTCCTGACACTGTGTAAATGGAATGTCAATGCCTCTGTTGAAGGTGTTCCTGACAAACTCAGCGAATGTTTTCCTGTTGGAGCCGTGCACTGAGGTACCAGCGCTGCTGAAGGAGCAAGTCGATGCTTGCAAAGCTGTTCTTGGTATCTTCAGGCGCATGATAATGGAACTGCCAATGAATAAGAAGACATGGTAAGCTTAATGTGGCATCATTTAAGAGAAAATGATCAACATTTAAACTTCCTGAGGGAGTTACTGGGTAGGGAACAGACTGGCTTTCTCAGGGGCAGACCTTACTACTTACCTTTGTGACTTTGCCTCTGAGTTGATTTGGGAGATTGCAGTACCTACATCATTGTACTGTTTCACTTCAAGGTTCTGGCTGGTATTTCCATTCCTGACTTCACCTCAAAAATGAGCTTTTTACACTCCACAACCGATAACTGCAGTTATTTTGCAAGTGATCTGTGAAGTCTGAAGCATGACTGCATTCTTGATAAGTAAGGCTTACTGGAGAATTAATGAACAAGTACAATTAATAGAACATGTGAACAAATGCACAATTCTTTTTTGGAACCAGGGAACAGATGCTACAAATACTCCTCAGAATAACAGAAGTTGTGATGCAGAAGCCGAAAGAAAACGAGGCAAAGGACACGTTTGCCCAGAGCATGGCTGGGCTGCTGTTCCGAGTGAGTGAGAGGGGCTGGTTGGTTTGTGTTTGCTCATCAGGATTGCCCATAGTTTTAGCTAAGTACTATTGCACAGTGCTATGAAACCTGCTTGTATTACTGGGAAGGAGAATTTTTTTCCTGTTTTACAAGTAATTATTTTGTAAACTGTGTGTTGAATTCATCTTGTGAGACCTTCCTGAAAAGCCACTTGTGTCCTTTCCCTTAGACCCTCATTGTGGCTTGGATCAGAGCAAACCTTAGTGTTTACATCTCTCGGGAGCTGTGGGACGAGCTGCTCAGCGTTCTGTCCTCCCTGACAGACTGGGAGGAGCTCATCAATGAGTGGGCCAACATCATGGACTCCCTGACAGCAGTGCTGGCCAGGACCGTGTACGGCGTGGAAATGACAAACTTACCCTTGGACAAGCTCAGTGAACAGAAGGAAAAAAAGCAGAGAGGAAAAGGTTAGTTTGTATGCTCAGTGCTCTTTCATATTAAACAAGTTAAATATTTCAGTTTTAAAACTAATTTAATGTAATCTAACATTAAATACTACTTAATCTAGTGTAAGAACCCGTTTAATCAAACGTGAAGCACTTACTTGCTCTATTGTCACCCTTCACTGGTAGGGAGAGGTGGCTGGGGTCAAGAGAAGATAGATAGCTGTTTGGCAGGTTTGAGTGTTTTCTGTGTAGCAGAAGTGAAACGTGGTTTGCTGCGCTGTAGAATAGCACAGGCATCTCTGTAAAAATTCCTTTCCATGTGCTATTATTAAACTTTAGACTATTTTAGCTGCGCTTATGTGCCACCTTAAAATTAAGGCACATAGTTGAAGTACCAGTTAGTTTTTATAAATATTAAAATTTCATGTGTATTATTAAAAGTATTAGTATGTGTAGAGTTTGAGTCCATTCATACCTCTGCAAAAATACATGCCAAAGCATCCAGTGCAAGAGAATCTTGTGTTCTTTTTCCTAAGGTGGCATTTTAGAGCCTCAGAAGACAGCAGTCGTGGGAAGATCCTTTTCATTAAGCTGGAAGAGTCACCCCGAAGTCGTGGAGCCAATGAGATTCAGAAGTGCTACAACCTCTGGGGCCCCAGGAGTTGAGAAAGCCCGAAATATCGTTCGTCAGAGAGCGACAGGTTGGACCATAGCTAAGTTCTCTTGTACCCCAACACTCAGTAACACTCAAGTTGTATGTCTGCCTTTGAGGTGTCGCTGTTGCCAAAAGCAACTTAGGAATCAACTGCCCAAACAGAGCGGCTGTGTCCCTCCATCTGGATGTCTTGATGAGCGTGAATCATGGAGTCAAAAGTATTTTGGGGAAATTCTGAGTATAAGTTTTTCAGCTACAGGACATTAAATTGCTGGTTAGGCCTGGGCATGTTAGGGTGTTTTGTAAAGAAGGACATTTATCAATTCATAAGAAGGCATTTATTACCATCAGTCACATAACAGTGATTGATACAGCTGTTTCTTGGGAGCACAGGGTAAACCAGGTATTTAATAAACAATTTTATCCTTTCATAGCTGCTTTATTTTTCTCTTTCTTAGCATGATGAGGGTTTTTCTCTCATGTTTACTTCTGGAAAGAGGAAAGCAGGAGAAGGAAGACTGGAGTGAGGAATGCTTGGAGAGTGTCTGAGACATGGGCCAGATCCCTGTTTGTTCAACATTTCAGCAGCCCAAACCTGGCCTCTCTTTGTTTCATGGCAGCATGTCTCTGTGTGCCAGTTCACTGGGCTGTGGATCCAAGCTCTCCATAGAAAACCCCTGCCTTTGAGCAGGAGCTGGTCAGCTGCACAGCTCCCTCCCTGGTTCCAAACAGACTGGTTGTGATCCTTACCAAGAGAACTGAAAGGACATTATGTGGTTTGTGGCTACAGGGAGAATAACTGAGACAGAGCCTTCAGCTCAGATCACTGAACACTTCAGCAATGGAGTCAGTTCATTCTTTGAGTTTTATTTTCAAATTCAGTGAATCCCTGTTTGTGCTCCAGTGGAGGGTTCTCTCTTCTGCTGCAGCATTTCTTCCCTTGACATCCTTCCAGAGTAGTAGGGAGAACTTGGAAGTGTTGATTCAGGACTTTCCTTAGTTGTGTGTGTTCAGATTAAAGGCACTTCCACATATGCTGTGATTCAGAAATCCCTGGTTATTGCCTTTTCAGTGTGAGAGATGCAGTTGCATGTTAACTTATGGGAAAAGCTGGTGGGGTTTTTTTATCCCAAAGCATTGTGTTTAGTATTTAGAACCCAAATATTTAATTCTTTTGTCTGACATAATTATTACTTTATTTTTTCCTGGAAGCTAAGCGAAGCCAGTCTATCAGCAACTGTGCCCATCTTTATGAGGCTTTGCCAGCTACTAAAAGTGTACCTCTTCTGCTTCACACTGTGACCTCTCTCTTCCCTGGTATCTCTTACACTTCTTGCTCTCACAGACTGTCAGGTACTGTACTTTGAAATCATCTTTTGTATCAGTGTTCTTAATATTTTTAAACTGCTGTCTGTCTGTTCCCTTTCTGTACAGTTGATTCTTCTCAGAATGTTTGTTTTGCAAGCAATGCAGTTTTTGTTAATATTAAAATTTAGGTTCAATTGCAATTAGATTCATATTCCCTAGTAACTAAAGTAAAATTTCCCAAATTTCGCTTCCTGGGAGGGATTTCTGACTCGAGTCCTACCCAGAGGCAAGTTGTCTTTGCTGGGAACACTGAGCTCATTCCAGCTACTAACTTGCATTGATTGCTTTGTATTACTGTGTTCTGTAACTCATTTCAAGTCAGCACTGATACTCTAAGGTCAGTAAATACCAGAAATGTTAGGTTTTGTGCATGTCCCTCTGTAAGAACTTTCTGAAATACCTGCAGTGTTTAAGTACTAAAGCAGCATTTAAACTGGCACACTGCTGGATGGAAGCACACTTGATCCTGAGTGTGACTGGCTTTTTTGGTATTTTTCCCCTTAATGCAAAAAGAAATGCATTTCTAAAAAGCACTGTTACTCCCTAATTCCAAGAGTTCCTGTTGCTCCTTCCCCAGCATGTAAAGTTACTTTCTCTTTGGAATTTTCATACCACTCTCTCCTTTTTGTTTCTCGTTTGCAGCTAGAGTAAAATCAAAAGCTGTGTGAGCAGGTCTGTCCTCACAAACTAAGCCTGAATCATGTGTAGCTCATAGCTTTTTTTCACTCTGAGTTGTTGCCTTTTTTCATGCTCTCCTTCC
This sequence comes from Grallaria varia, assembly GCA_013396735.1. Classification (NCBI taxonomy): domain Eukaryota; kingdom Metazoa; phylum Chordata; class Aves; order Passeriformes; family Formicariidae; genus Grallaria; species Grallaria varia. Next base: position 95,663 of record VWZG01001573.1, read on the forward strand.
CCTCCTTCTGAAGGCAGTCAGGGAGCACAGCAACCTCCTGTTTACGCTGCTTTTACAGGGGTTTTGCTGCCTCTGCTCTGTTCTTTCTATTTCCAGAATGAACAGGGGCTAGTTTGGGTCTTCCAGCACTGAAAAGCCCAGCTTTGTTCATGGGACATCCTTCCTCCTGTGAACCCCCAAAGTAATTTCTGTCATTTTCTAGACTTCTTACTGCTCACACTGCTCACGCATCTCTCTAAACCTTTCAGCTTTCCTAAGGATATTTTATAAACCTTAAATTATAAACTGTAACTTGGGTATTTTAAATATTTGCAAGGGTGACTGTTTCATAGAGCTTTCTTAGGCAAGGAGTTCACACTGTAAATGTGTGTAACCCTGAGCTCCTACAAATATTTTGTGTTTTAATTAAATCAACAGAAGTTGAAGAATCTCAACAGCTGGAAAATTCAGAAGGAACAGAAGCTGTGGGCCCATTTGCAGACCAAGAGCAGCAGCTGACTCGAAGTAGCAGCACATCAGATATTGCAGATCAGATTCCATCAGATTTTTTTCAAGGTAATTTTGATAAAATACAGCAGTACTGTACTTTTGAAGAGAAAGTGCTGAGACTTGTTCAACCTTGTAAATGCTGCTCTTATTTTGGTTTCCAGCTCTCCTCTAAAATGGTTTTTATTGTATTTTCTTAGTAAATATATAGTTGGTATCTTTTTAAAAGAACTCTTTTTAAGAAGTTCAAGACCACAACTGCAGGACATGACCTTTTATAAAGCAGGGAGGCTAAAAATGAAACCTGGAATGTATGCAGCTCTTCAACTTTTTTACCTGGCTTGCATTTAAATTTTGTGTATTCAAACTGCAGGTTGAGTTCTGTTCCTCTTGTGTAAGTCTGTGATGCTTCTGAAGGATTTTTCAAAACATCTTGTATCCCATATGAACTTTGTATTGTCTCCCTTAGCTATAAATATGAGACGTATAGATGTTACTTAAATCTTCATATGCCTTGCTATGTACTTTAGTCCCACAAGTGTCTATAATTCTTGTTTACTTTCTACAATTTCTAGGTAAAAGGGCTGGAAGTTCTCATAATTCAATTTCATACTCCAAATCAGTTCAGGAAAATAGGGGATATGTGAAGAAGGAGGATGAAACTGAGCAAGTAAGGCAAACCAGGAAGTGATTATTGACAAGATTTTAACAATGTTTTATTTCTAATCAGATGCCTTTTAGCATTTAGAAACTCTAGTAAGTAAAAGTGTGAAAAACCATTAATGACATTTCTGGCATGGAATCTGGAACTGAGCTATAGCTGTTTATTGTACTACTTGGTGTGATCAGTTTGCATCTCCTGATCTCGTCAGCTGCTTCTGCAGGTTTATGCAGTTGTCTCTGTTCTAGTCTTATGCAAGACTTGTGTGCCTTTTTAAAATATTAAACATCAACAAAAAGTTTGTAACTTTTAAGGTACAAATAATTCATGGCTATTATAGAGCTACAGTATGCTGGAATAAATATTTGATGGTTAAAAGTACCGGGGAGAATGCTCCTCTGCAGCACAGCTTTATCACCAGCCCTACATGGCAGATATTTGTATGAGTTGGCATTAGGACAGGCAGACTTCATTCATTTTTAATGGCAGCTTTTGAATGAGCGGTCAAAACAATGACTCAGGCTGATCACCTTTGAAATACGAAAGCTGAAAGGTTTTTGATACTTTACAAAGCTTTGAATTATTTCAGATGTGCTGAAAAACATAAGTACAAAGTCCTGCTTGTTGGTGTGAAAACTGAGGTTAAGAAAGGAAGGATAAAGACTGAAATGGAAAGTGTGATGTTTTCTTAGAGATAGACACTTGGGTAGTCTGAATATTCACAAGAGTATCTTGTCTGAGTTGTAATTAATTTCTAATAACTGTGTGTATCAAATTTGCTAAAATGTGATGTAGTTCTCAAAACTGTAACAAGTGAGATGGATTTTTTTTCTCTGCAGGTGCTAATCCGCAGGAGCAGTAGTACAGCTGAATTAGATCTGAAGGCAGACTTTCTGCCATTGCATGGAAATTACAGAGAGAGAGAAAAAAGTGAGTTCCAACAAGCACAGGTTTTTTTCTGAAGTGTAGCAGTTGAAATCAACACTACAATTTTGTGTAGGTCCAGAGGGATGAGGCTCTTTGTCATGGTGCTGTGCTCGTGTGGCCCCTGAGCCCATGTCTGCGCTGTGTCCCCTGTGCTGTGCAGGTGAGAGCGTGAGCAGCGACGCGTCCCTGGGCTGCGGTGCCGACGTGGACATCGCCCTGCTGCCCTGGCAGGCGGCCGAGGACGATCCGGAGCCCGGGGCAGCCGTGGAGGTGTGTGTGGATCCCACTGCACCACGCTGGCTGCAGCTCAGCCCCTCGGAGCCCGCCAACCTCACAGGTACTGCGCCCCACGGAGCGTCTGTGCGAGCCTGGCACTGTCTCTCAAGGGGATTGTCCTGCTCAGTTGGGTCACGGCTAGTGTGTTTCCTTGGGTGTGTATCACCAAATGCCCCTCGCCATCTTCATTCAGAAATGAGTTTTGCATGCCCAGAGTTGAAGGAATTTGGGTCATACTGAAGCTGCCAATAAATGGTGATGCAGAAAACCGTCACCCAGCTGAAAATGCTGCTCCCTGTGTCAGATCACTGCTGCCCCACCGGGCTGTGATTGCTGGTCACTTGTGCTCTCTGGCCTGCCCCAGTGTTCAAGTACAATATGCTAATTTACATTATAATTAATGGGTTATATATCATAACAGAAGGGTTATGGGAAATTTCTTACTGTCTTTTTTTAATTATAGGAAATAACTGGTTCATTCTTTGCCATTTTGTGAATGCACCTTTCATCTAGTGATGTGAGTCAGATGTTATTTCAGGAATTAATGCAGTAACAAGAATATCTTACAGCCTGATTTGCTGATAGAAAAAGTTTGAAGGGTACTTTCTCATATTCTGTTTCTTTGAAATATCTATGATTTAATTAATGAGCCACCACATCTGGCTCAACAGCTCAGAGTGTTGCTGTAAAAAAGGCAGCAGCTGATGGTGCCCTTGGTAAGGATGATCTTGTCTGATAAATTCATTGTTTTCCTTGTAAGGATACAAAGAGAAAGAATTGCATACAGTAACCTGGAACGTAATGTAGACTAGAAGGAAAAGTATCATAACCCAGCAGAGCCCAAGTGCCCTCTGCTGTGTTCCTGCTTCTCACCCAAGTCACACAACTTTGCTTTGCTGTGGAATCCAGGTAGTGTACGCTGTGGCACAACCACTGAGCAGCAGAGATGCCATTTCCCTGAGGACAGATTTATAGCAGGTCATTCTAATGTGCTTAGTAAATAACGTCTATTTTAGCACTTTATGACTTCATAATGCTACAATAAAAAATCCCCAAAGTGTTTTTTTTAAGTTCAAACAAACACAGAAACATCTAGCGTGGCTCCTATTTTGCTAACCTTCCCTGGGTCCTGGAAGGGTATGAATTATTCCTTCTGCCTTTGTAGAGATTTCCTGCAACTTCCCTCCACACTTTGGCTGCTGCAGGTACACCTGGAGCACAGGTGTGCTCCTGCCTGTGAACAGGCTCTGCTCTGACAGGAAAGCAGCTACCAGCTCTTGTCAGTAAAACATGCACCACTTCAGTACAGGATTGGTTTCTTTCTGTGTAAGAATGTTAATTCCATTATCCTGACAGTCTTCTCCATCTCAGTGGGCACACTGCTGTCTCAGGAGCTGCTCTGTGAGTGGTGATGCCCGAGCACATTCCTTATGACTCCTCATCCAAACGTTTTTATTCCTTGGTTCAGCTGCATTTCCAGGTCATCCTATACTGTGTGATCTTAAAAAAGAAAGGGCTTTTAGAAATAGAAATAAAAGCCAGTTATTGATTGAGTACATCTCTCAGGACACATGAATTTTCCATTGAACTGCAATTGCCTCCCTGCTGAAAACCCCCTGGAGTGTGGACAGTCTCACTTGGAACTGCCCTGCTCTGTGGCTGTGGTGTGAAGCCCCTCTGCCTCCATTTTCTGCCATGGTTTTCTTTGAATCAGGTGCATCCTGAGCAGTGAAAGAGCGTGGGGGGAGAGAATTGTTTTGAGATGGAAAATGGTTAGAAGAACTAATGTTCCTATTTTGTTGAGCAAATTTTTGCTTACGCTGCATTTCTGATTCATGGAAATTGGACATTTTACATTTACAGATAGTAGTGAATTCCTTGCTGATGACTGCAGTATAATTGCTGGTGGAAGCCTTATTGGTTGGCACCCTGATTCTGCTGCTGTGTTGTGGAGGAGGATCTTAGGGATTCTTGGAGATGTGAACAATATACAGTCGCCTAAAATCCATGCAAAAGTTTTTGGGTACCTTTATGAGCTGTGGTATAAACTTGCAAAGGTATGTGATGCTTACAGGTAATGCTAATGACTTTTCTTTTGTTGTAAAAATGATTAATAGATATTATTAAATATGATTCAGCATTAGCATCTGGAGCATAACATGGCATGGGAGGATTCTATCCTGTACTGATGAAACTGATCCTGTTTGGTTTCCAGTACCTATTCCCAACAGAGAATGATCCTGTCCCATGACAAGGGAATTTAAATGGTTCATTTAAATGGGGGGAGGAAAGAGTAGCAAAGAAAACAAGTATAGAACAGAATACCATAGATGTTGGGTATTTGTGTAAATGCCCATGGTGTCACTCAAACTGGTAACATTTGCCTCAGCCGGGGAGCAGCACCGTTTTAAAACTTTCCAGCTTTGGCTGAAGTAGGAACTCTGTATTGTGCAGAGTGTAGTGCCTGAACATAAATAAGACTTAAAAGTAATAGTATGAAATAAAGAGTGTTGGAAAAGTAAGCTGTCAGTTCTCTTAACACTCTTCCTTTAAAACCATCAGATACGGGACAACCTTGCTATCAGTGTGGACAATCAGTCGACTCCCTCTCCTCCCATCCTAATCCCTCCTCTCAGGATATTTGCATCGTGGCTGTTCAAGGTAAGATAGTTCTAAGATTCTCACACATGAGTGTTTCCTGGTGTGTCTTTACTTGCATTATTTTTAATGTTTACAATCACTGCCGACTAAGACAACAAATACCCTGCAGAGGCTCTTTGTACCCGAACACCTGTTGATAAACACAGGGGGCAGAGTTGCTTTCTGGAAGAGCTGCTGGGGGTGCAGCGTTGTGCTGCTGGCTGCTCAGGGGAGCAGGTGCTGATGGCAGGGTGTGTCTCTGCAGGCAGCCACGCTGCCCGGCGAGTACAAGGAGGGCAAGCTGCAGGCGTTCCGGCTGCTCTGTGCCATGATGACCCGGCGCCAGGACGTGCTGCCCAACTCCGACTTCCTGGTCCACTTCTACTTCGTGATGCGCCTCGGCTTGACCAGTGAAGACCAGGTACAAGCTTTACTTGATGAAAAACTTCATGTATTGTTGCAAGCAGTGCCCTGTGCCATTGCTTGCAAGGACATCCTCAAAACAAAACCAGAATTAGAATTAATGCTGTCCCTCCAGACTTTCCCTCTGCATGGCGACTCCTTCAGGGAATATTGAGAAGGGTCATCCCAGCTCTCCTGAGCTGGTTCCAAGGAGTCTGAAGGGAGAACTGAGACACAAGGTTATTGTACCACTGTAGCTAAGGGATGATGCCAAAACATTCTACTTCTGTGGATAAATATTGTTTCAGGTCCCCATGCCCTGGGTTGATGTGATGAATAAAGTATTCAGTGTGAGGTCAGGAAAAGATGTAATCTGTTGAGCTGTCAGGTAGTTACTGGGCCACAGAAACAGCTCAGTGCTCATGAAAAACTATAAGAAATGCTCTTCAGATAAAATAGTGTGTATCTACAAACATTTTCATGTTTGTATAGCTGTAGGAGCAAGAGTAGGGCCGAAGCTTTGCTGGGGAATGGCAGCAGGGGGCATGGGCACCCCTTGGGAAACCCTGGGAATTATTGCTGATGTCTTCAGGACACCAGACAGGTTTGGTTATTTCTGAAATGGAAGAGAGAAAGAATGAATTTTTACCCAGACTCTTGCCCCTCAGATGCCCTCCTGAAACATTAGAATGTTTGGAAAAATCTTCCTTTTGAATAGAGAAGAACAGAAAGGAGAGGGTTTTCATCTGGAAAATCCCAGGAGACCTGGCTGTTGCTGCAACTTGGGAAAAACAACATCAGTATCTGCCATTTCTAACACACAAATGGGAAAATGGAAGTGTAGTGGGAACTCCCCTTTTTGGCATGCTCATTGTGTCCCCTGAGAGGAACCAACAGCTCATTCCACTTTAATCCCACTCACTCCTGCCAGATCCAGCAGAGTCCCCTCAGTCCCTACAAGAGCCTGGTAACACCTGCTGGGTTCAGACCTCTGAACTTAAAAACCGCACACCAAACTGTGCAGAGGTGCAACCCAAAAGCCGGAGGAGAGGGAGCAGTGGAGGCAGCCCCAACCCTGCACTTCGCTCCAGGGTTTCCCGGATATTTGGCAGCTCCCACACTGCACATCACTCCAGGGTTTCCCGGATATTTTGCTGCTGCTCTTTGTTCTCTGTCCTCGCTGGGGTTTGCTGCGTTGCCTCTTGGTGGCACACTTGACCACAGGTTTGCTGCTGCGTGACTGACCTTCCCGTTTTGTTTTCCTTAGCAATGGAAATGGGTGAGGTGTGAACTCACAGTGCCTCAGAGCAACCTGTTTAATAGGAAGCAGGACCCTTTTACCCTCACCTGTGTTTCCAGGGTGATTGGCACCGAGGTGCTTGCTGGGTGCTGAGACTGGTGGGACCCTTTTTTATCACGGGGCACAGGATTGCTGGAATATGGATCCTAGCGTGATTTCCAGGGTTTCAGTTGGTGCAAACCAGAATAAACTTGGGTGCAGATATTTTAGCACAGATCGGTTTTGTTTACTAAGCACAGACATAAATGTCTCACTTTTAAGGAATATCCACAGGAGGAAGGGGAGGCGGCATCTCTTATGGAGAAATTTTCCTTCCTTATGAATCACTAATGCAACTTTGAGCTTTTATGTGAGAAACCACAGACAGTCCAGCTCTGGGCTACTGCAGAAGGGTTCTTAGGTGGCTACATAATTACAAATATTAGTCAGAAACCTCTTTGACCTGAATATGGTTTCCAGTATTTTGCTTTGCATCAGAAATGGCTTTTTTAATATATTTCTCTTTTCACTCCTCCCTTAAAGACTCGAGGGTAGGAGATTTCTGCTGGATTGTGTCGCTTTTGGTGTTGATAGAAAAACAAAATAATACATTTTTGAGTATGTTGTAAATGAATACAATGTTATTCTCAGCAAGTGCAGCCTAACTTTGCAGCCTGGTCTCATGGGGTACAGAAAAGAGCAGTGTGAGGGTGTATTTTATAGAAGGCTCCCGTGGCACTCTGAGTTCAGGATGCAGCAATTAGCTCAGTAGAGGAGACACCTGGGTAACGAGCTGCAGCTAATTTGTCCATGTGGAAGTGTCTAACAAACATCTCTGGAGAAGTGAACAATTCTCTGCAAGAATTGCATCACCTTTCCAGGTGAGAGAAGCCGTTGCATCATTGTGAGCCATGGTCTGGTGCTGGGATTGCCTCCAGCCTGGGAGGGGCTCGAGGTCAGGGGGCAGGAGACCATCTGTGGGTGGTGCTTCCCTCCTGCTCTGCTCCGCAGAGTGGCATTGCTCTGCTGGTGGAGTGAGCCAGGAGTTTTTCCTAGTTTTTAATGAAGCTCACTGAGGTTTACAACCTTCCTTCCCTGACCTTCAGCATGAAGGAGAGTGTTTGGGTGTTCCCTGCCACATTTGGGGTTAGTGGAGGTTGTTTGCCTACAGCTGTTTCAATTCCTCAGTGGGATTATTGAAAATCAGGAAATGTTCCTGGGATGTGGTTTTTAGGGATGCCATGGGATAGCCTGTTGCATTTTGGGTAGGCATAGCTGCCTTCTTCCAGGTGAGCCTGATGGTTGGAAAACTTCCATTCCAGTGATTGGAACTATCCGTGTCTTTTGGTTTGGGCAACAAATACATATTTTCAAATTAATCCAAAATCTAACACTGCAACGCACTGATTTTACAAATGCCTGAACTGGAAAAGGAAATGTATTTTATTATTGCTACTGGCTGCTTACTGTAGAAGTAAAAAAAAAAAAAGAAAAATGTAGAAGAAAAAGTCCCTAAGCATCTCCTTGCACCATAGGCTCCTCCTTGTTGCTGAAGAACAAAAGTACCAAAACACAATCCCAAAAAGCTACAAATGCTATTCAGCCCCCTTCTCAGAAAAGCAGCTGTTGAGATAATTGTGATTCCTCAGGTCTGGTCCTTCTGGTATTTACGTAATCCTTTGAGATTGCTGGTGGTTTTCTCCTAAGAATTCTGTAGATTTTTGTGACAGTCTTATTTCTGTTTAAATTTTCACTCTTAGTTTAAGAGGAGGATGTGGTGCAGGGGAGGTGCTTACCTTGTAGGGGCTCTGTAAAAGAGGTGGCAGGTTTTTGATACCTCTTCAAGTTTCAAACCCTCAGCTGTTCAGTGTCTCTTTTTAGCCAGTCTCACCCTGCTTATCAAGGTGAGCATCACTACTGTGCCTGGTGTCACCTGTCACGAACACCATGGTGTCACCTAGTACGCACAGGTTACCTGCACAGTGAGTAAACAGGTCAGTTGTAGCCCTGACTTTGGAAGTGAATTCTAACAAATAAATTTTATAAAGGTACAATCACACTTACTTGCCAGGGTATCTGGAATAGGGTGCTTACATATTCAAGGAACATAATATAAGGTAGAGACTTCAGAGATTCTCTCTGGGAAAACCAATGAACAGGCAGGGATGGAGACTGTGTGGTGGCTTTTTCAGTTCAGTGATGTGAAGGGCAGAACAAACTTTAAATATGGAAGCAGAGAAACCCAGCCCAAATCCAAGGGAGCTGGCAGGTGTCCTGGGTGATTAAATATCAGCACATGCCTACTCCCAGAGCCCAGCCTGGCTGCAGCCAGGGCACTTAACAGCTTTGTTTGTAGCTCCATTCCCTTTAGTAGTGAAAGGATGGCGTGGATGAAATACTCTGTCAATAGAGATGGTGATGTTCTAGTGGATATTACGTGCCTCTTTATTTGTTTAAAATGTTTGTGATTCTGGAAAGGCAGCTCTGCACCAGCTCTGTATGAGCTTATGGAGAAATGCTACCTGGAGATCTTGGTGGGGGAAATGGCTAATTTATAGTAGGAAGCATATTCAGTAGAACTGCTACTGGAGAAGCCATATTAATTACTTTGTATTAACATTGTTCTGATGTTTAAAAAATAAGTATTTGCGGGCTTTTGTATCTTTCTGTCCAGTTGTCTCAGCAGTGAGGAGCAGTTTATAGGCTGTCACTGGGACCTGTAGTAGCTTTCTAAAGCTATAATAAATGAGTACCTTTGCTTTTGTCCCCCATGGAATGGGTACTTCTTGCCTGGATTTCTGCCTTATGGTGTTGCACATGAGGACCCTTAGTTGTACAGAAACCATAAAGCTGTTTAGGTTCTTTCCCAGACTGCCATTTAAAAGGAAATAATCTTAATATAGTCTATTAAGGCTTAATTTCCCCTATTTTAGCTTCTTGAAATTTCCTTCTAATGACTACCATGATTTTCTCCCTCTTTTAATCCCCCCCTTATCTCATTTTCTGTAGAAAATTTGCCTGTGTGCACCCATTATGTGCTTTGAGTGCTTTGAGAAAGTGTTAACAGACAGCATGTTTCCAGTAGGGATAAACAAAAGTCCAAATGCCAGGGTCTCACAGGAACTCTCACATCCCACTCTGCGCACCCAGGGCAGGGGAAGTGGGAAGTGCTGGAGAGAATAGCTGGAAGATTGACTGGAAGCGAGGGGGAGCCAGGTCATGCTAATTGTAGGAGCTGCATGTTTCAGAATGATTTTGGTAGTTCTGTTCTTTTCTATTTATTTTGCTTTAATACATTTGCCCTTTCTAAATTGCTTCTGTCCCACCCAAATTCCCGTTTTATAGTTGGTGTTCTGTCTGTTGGAGAGTTTGGAGCCATCCTGCCATGGGCATTTGGGAGAGATGCGTGTGGTGACACAAAGTCCTCTCCATGTTTCAGGCAGTGCCGTGGCCTTGGCACCCACACCTCTGTCCCTGTATCCAGTGGGTGCTCCAGAATTGTTCTCTTAGTGTGCATGAACCAAAATACTTCTGTCAGTCCTTAATCCTAATGGCCCCCTCCATTGTCGAAGTATCAAACATACTTTCAAAGGGGAGAAGCTTGAAAAACTCCCTGTTGTGTCCCAGCCTCCAGGGAGTTGAGCAAATGTAGATCGTTTGGAGGTCAAGTGTTAACTGGCACCTTGGAACAGAGTTTTCTGATAAACTAATCCTGGGTTTCCTGAGGTGGTCAAAATACTTCTTAAATTTTTTTTGGAACTTAATGTTTGACAAGTTAACTCTTGCCTAAAATGTAATGGTAGGTAGGAAGATACGGAGTAAGTAAATGGAAGCATTTGTTCCTTTAAAGTAAAAGAGGAAAAGTCTTGTGTAAATTAATAATTTTTCCCATGCTGTAAATCTCAGCTGCTAATGAGGTGTCTCTCAGTGAGGAACAGAGTGAACTTTCAGTGAAAAATCCATGTTGTTCCTGTTGAGGGACAATTGGAAACGTGAGGAAGACAGCTGGCAGGCTATTTGGTTACACCTGTAATCTGCAAAAGCTTGAACAAAAATTAGGTGAAGAATATTTTTGCAATTGACCTTTAAGTGAACTTGCATAAATTTATTTTGCTTACTCAGTGGATGTTTATGACCTTATAATTTGGATTACTAGATTAACCTATACTGAAATATGATGCCATTTATAGGGTTAATGCATTTGAGAAGGACATGCATGTGATTGCCCCTTCCTCTCCCCTCCTCCCCAGCTTTAACACTACAGAGCATCATTTTGAATTGAAATAGTCCATAATGGTCCTTTTTTTCACTTTTCTTTAACAACATGAACACTAAATTATAGCTGTGCAATTATGTAAACAATGGAAATGCTTCCAGAATGAATACTTCCTTTTAAATTTTCATTTTGTGTAATTGCTGAAAGGTTTGGAGCCATAATAAACCAAAATGATTTTACACATTTATCGTTCTAAAGGTCAATTATGAAAGAAGTAAAGAAACAACACTGTGCAGAATGAGTAAACCAATTTCCACGGCCATCACCATATGTTTTTCTTATGGCTTGTATTTTCCAGTTGCTGTGTACATAGCATTCAATTAAAGTGATTCATTGACTAGGCTGGAGCTGCTGCCCAGAGTTTACATTTCCAGACCCGCGCTTGGGAGGGAAGGAAGCGACCTGGTTCTGTTTGAGTTACCTGATTTTTGCAGTATCACTGATAGCACAGATGTTCTCATTCCCTCGCGTTCTCACAAGCCCTACTCTGCTGATAAGCTCCCAAAGCTACTGAATTACTGCCTGAAATCCTGTTTTATTGCAGGCTGGGCTGTGCAGGGAAGTGTGCAGATTAGGAAAGGGGAGAAAACCTGGCAGGATTACCTGTGAGCTCCATCTTGGAGAGGCTCTGTCCATTCTCTGTGCAGTCACCTCAAGGAGAAGGACAATTTCATTGCCAGGATATACTTTGCCTTGCCTTACTTTGAATGAAGTCCCTCGGACCATCCCAGGTGCACACTGGAATGCCTGAGATGGGCAGTGGCAGTAGGAACAGCCTCCTGGAGCGGGTGTCCAGGCCCTGGGATCAGTGGTGGCTTTTGAGCAGCTCTGTGTGCATATCACAGCATAACAGCCCATGCTGGGAATTCAAAGGGAAATCTAAGATTGGCTCAGTAGCTTTTCAGAGTAAATTTTTCAAACGTTTCTTACTATGGAAAGTTATTTTTTTCTTTTTTTTAGTAATAGTAGTAGCAGTATATCTCATACAGCAAATAGGTCCCTGCAGCCCCATTCCTCCAGCCTTTTTGGAATGTGTGTGTTGTCTCAGCATTTGTACATTAAAATAACAGTTGTGTGATTCTGCCTTTCTGCTCATATTGGAAGTGTTGTGTGCAGGGACCAGACTCGAGAGGCTCTGATGGTTACTCTGTGTGTAACAGATGGGAGCGATGAGGTGAGGACAGGAGTTAATGCAGTTGTTGGGAGCAGGTCCCTGTGCTTTCGCCGCTGTTCCCTTCCCGGCCAGGTTATCCCAGGCTCCTTTATTGTGGCACATGTCAACAGACATGTGCTCCCATCTGCTGCTGTGATTAGGGACCAGCCCCGCGCCGTACCTGGCCCTGCTGGACAGGTGTGGTTGTACCGACCAGCCCCTTAATTGTAACAAGGTGGGTCCTTTGTTCTGCTCCGACTGTGAGTTTACCACCCGCTTTATGAGCTGCTGCATCCATCTGCTCTGCATTCTCAGTGTTTGCATTGACCCATATTGACTGAAAAGGTATCAAAGGAAGTGATTAAAACTAGTTTAAACATTAACTCGAGTGGCATTTTAGCTTATTCAGGAAAGTGAAAGCATATTATCTGCTATGATGTTTAAAACTAATAGTATTTATTTAAAATATATACCAGTTATTTCATTGGATGTTGGTGTTGAAAACACGTAGTGGAAAACTAAATAAGGAATGTGCAGGTGTTTGGCAGGGCTTTGATAAAATAGTGATGATGTTAAAGCATCTCTTCATGTAGAGAAAATCGGGTTTGTCAGTTTTAGCTTCTGCTGTAGAAATTGAGTAAGTGGACACTTTCTGAGACTCATAAGATTGGGCCTTCTTTTATGTGTCATAAAACCAGTAAGGATGGACATGGAAAAGCATTGTCCTTTGCAGCTTTCCTTCAAAATTTTGAGTGAAAAATAATTTTCTACTCTGCATAGAAATAGCTTGATCTAACTTTTCAGCCAATACGGTGTTGCAGGTGAGGATTATATAGATTTATGCCTAATTTTAAACCTGCTGAAAGCTTGTGGGAGGAAATCTTAACTCAAATACAGGAACTTTGCTTTGATTTGGAGAGACTGTGAAGACTTGAAACATGGAAGGATTAGGGTTGAAATGCTTATCTTGACCGTACTCTGTGCCACAGGGTGATGGTGAGCAGAGCTGGGGGTGCTGGTCTGTTCCTTCAGGGCACAGGGAGCAGGTGTTGGGGTCAGCTCGTGTTCCTGTGGCACAGCATTTTGAGTGAAGTGATTTAGGAACTTACTCCTTTGGAGTGCTGCAGTGCCTCATCCTAAATCCATTAAAGGTTTGGATGTTTTGAATCCAAAGTCTTATTTAACAGAATGGTTGTGCTTAGGCACAGAGAGACATGGGTGTGTGGTTTGGGTTTTTAATACGATTTTAAGAGTACAGATCTTAACCAAAGTACCAAATGCACTTTTCCACTCGATGCATCTGGAGCAGAAGGTGGTGGTTTTGTGACAGTCAGTTTGCACACAGAGTCATGGTGCTCTGTGAATTTGCACCTTATTTAGTGTGGGACTGGTGAGCCTCAAATCTTTTCAAAGTCTCCCTTTTGCTTCTGGGCTCTTTTGGTGGCAGGGTTTTGTTTTGGGGTTTTTTTGCATATTTCTTGTCACGCAGGTAACTTCTCTTGCAGGATATCCTGAACACTGTCATAAAGCACTGCCCACCTTGGTTTTTCTTCCTGGGCTTGCCTGGGTTCACGATGCTGATCGGAGACTTCATCGCTGCAGCGGCGAGGGTGCTGCGGGCGGACATGCTGGAGGTGAGTGCAGCAGGAGCCTGCTGGCTAACGAGCTCCCTCCCACAGGTGCTGCCTCATTACTGCCACATGAATGGGCCCTTGGGGCCGATACCAGGGCAGCTGATGTGGGAAACTGTGGGAACAAGGTGGCATGCTGCTATTGCAAAGGTGTTTCATCACAAAGCCAAGGCATGAGGAACCCTCTCCTGGAGGGAGCAGCACTGGGGCTTTGTAACCTCGCCAGCTTTGTTTCAGTGAGCAAACATTGAAAATAGGGAACTCTTTGGGTAATACGGAATTTCTGACTAAATGTCAACGCTAATAGAAATGTGACTCTGAATGATTAAATTATTGAAGGATAAGTAAAATAGCAAATCAATGATGGGTTGCAAAAATAAGGGTAAAAGTCTGGCAATCCTGAGAAAAACAGGACAGCTTTGTTGCATGTGAAACACCAGCTCAGGGGAGACCTTTCTGTCTGTTTTGGCCCAGAGCTTTTGCTGCTGCTCTTGACATTTGTGTGGCTGAGTGGGTGGCCCTGCACAGGGCTACAGCCCTCTCCTGTTTCAGCAGAGCCCAGCCATGCTTTTTCCATTGGCCCTCAAAGAGTTTGATCAGTCTGGTCATTGATCCAAAGCTTAAAAGTGCTAATAATAAATGAAAACTCATCTTTCCATGGGGAAGAAAAAAAAAAAAATCACCTTTCATTTCTCCTACAAGCATAAGGGTGTATGTTGTATTTTTCACATTATGTGGTAGTTAATGTGTTTCTAGCTTATGCCACAGTGCTTTTGATGGTTTTATTGAAATAGGGATCTCTTTACGCATTGGTATCATCTGTGCAGTCAGTATGAGTGCATTGTGCACTGTGTTAAAATACAGGACCACATGATAGCAGTGCTGGATTAATGCTTCAGCCTCTCACTTTTCTTTAGGTGATTCTGTACTTTCAGCTGACTCCAAATGGCTGATTGTTGTACTGGGTAATGACAGAGGAGGTATTAAAGATGCAGAATGTGCTTAGGAGCAGGGCCAGGTGCCTGCTGGAGGAGCAGCTCAGCCTTACAAAGAGAGCAGAGCAGCACAGCAGCAAAAAGCACAAGCACGAAGGTGTGTGTTAGTCACTGCTTTAATACAGCTTTTGCTGGATTTGTAAAGGAAAAGCTCCTGGGACGTGTTCCCTAGGACTGCATTGTGAATCCAGCACACTGAGTATGGCAATGCATACTGGCCTCAGAGCTGATGGCATTTTTATGTGTGAAGGTTTGTCTGATGAATGTTTCTTTTTGCTTGCCCCTCATTAGGCTCCCCGTTCTGAAGCTCACACCATCCTTGGTGCTCTTGTGTGCTTTCCAAATACCTACCAAGAAATCCCGCAGTTGGCGCCCATTTTAGAAGCCAGTGAGATCAGCACAGGAACTGCAGATGTGAAGGTAAAGCCCCATTCCATTGTGAATCCTTAGGTAACCTATCTTATTTTTATTATTCAGTTACATAATTCTTACTGTGAGTTTTTGGTTAAAAAATTAACCCCTCCTTCTCCTCAACCCCCCAGCAGCACATGTTGCATGTGCTTGTTTGGTGAGCAGTGTTCCCCTTAACATGTGCCATAAAGTTAACAAAGCTTACGTACTGCAAATTCCAGTTTGATTTTTCAAGGAGAGCAATTTGGCTGTGATCAAATGCCATGTTTTCCAGCCAGATGCCTGTCAGGCCAATTCATTAAATGGTGTAGGTAGCATTTAAAATCTCCATTAGCTTGTCCTGTAAGAGATATGGGAGGTGTGTAAGGGGAGAGATTTTTTGCCTTACTGTTGATTCAGTAACATGTTAAGGAAATTCTGCTATTGGAAACATAATCCTGTGTGAGTGTGTTTTCCTTGAAAATTAATTCCAGTGGGATGCCTTGAGACACAAATTGCTTTGTGGCATGGAAAACTTTGTAGTTTAATGACCTTAACAACAATCTTGCAGAGAAAAAAATCCCACCCCCCTCCCTCTCCAAAGACACTGCAAAGGTGACCAGGCACACCACTTGCAGGTGAGACCTGCCCAGATGGTTGCCCTCACACAAACCTCTGTTGCTTTTGCTAAACTTGTGGCACCATGGTGATCCACTCTTCAAAATTAGGGATAGTTGGGGAGGAATGTCTGAATTCCTCACGTGGCCTGAGCAGGTAGAACTAGAGGAAGGCAGGAATCCCTTTGCACACTTGGCTCCTGTTCTTGCCTTCATCATTGCACCTTGGAGAGTCACTGGAGGTGTGTTAAAATTGTCTCAGTTTTGGAAGTATCTTTCCTGTACTAAAAAATAACACAGAATTTTTCATAATGTGGATTGCTTAGAATGTAAACACTGCAGTTTGTATGAAGTGACTGCCACTCATCGTTTGTAAATACCCCTCAACTCTGAAAATGCATTGATTTCTATCTTGCTGCCTGTACAGGAGTTGTAGGTTGATTCAATTTGTCCACAAGGGCCTTGTGTATTTGAGTTGTAATCAGTATCTCTACCTTGAGGAAATACAATTGGCATGAGGTAAAGAAGCTTTAAGAACAGACTGAGAGTTAAAGTGACTTCACTTGTAACTATGTAAAAATTAACTTAAAAATAGGTATATGAAAAACATGCTTACCCTAATTTATTTTATTTCAGTATTGCCTCATAAATATTTTATTGAAGAATGCTACAGAGGAGCCAAGTGAAGCTGCAAGGTAAAATACTCAGTAAAAGAAATGGGAAAATCATAGAATTGTTTGGGTTAAAAAAAACCTTTAAGATTATCAAGTTCTTGGGTTGGAAAGTCGTTCTTCTACTTGGTTTTTGGTGCTTGTCAGCTGAGTCGTTGCTACTGCCTTGTGGTTTGCTCTTACAAAGCTGAACCCCACTCTGCACCATGAAGGTGCTGGCCTGTTATGTGAGAGGGAAAAGAGAGATATTTGCATTTTTTTCTTGTTATTCTTTTTTGTTTGTTTTTTTCTCCCTAAATATTTTTCTAAAACTTGTGACAAAACCACTCTTCCTTCCAAAGATGCATAGCCATCTGTGGCCTGGGAGTCTGGATATGTGAGGAGCTCACGCAGTGCACAAACCATCCCCACGTGAAGAAGGCCATCAATGTCATAGGTGTGACACTGAAGGTATTGCTGTGGTGGGCCCTAATCAATAAGCATTGTGTAAGAAAGGGCATTTTCCCTTTTTAAATGGCTGATGATGCTCTGGAGCACAGAGTCTGCAGGTGTGGTGTGCTATACAAACGTGCAGAATAGTTGCAAAACTAGTGTATGTTTTTGTACCTCAAGACCTTTTCCCCAGCAAACTGAGTTAAGATCACACAGGCAGTATCAAACCTGTTGCCTCCTAATGCTTACAGTGTGATTTTGCAGCATTAACATTTGCTGTTGTTTGTATAGATGCAAAATAATTTAAAATGTAACATAACTGAATGCATTATATAGTATCTGGATATTTTATTTGGCTTTTCATCACCTTTTTTCTTCCAGTTTTCCAATAAGCTGGTAGCTCAGGTAGCCTGTGATGTCCTTCAGCTGCTGGTGTCTTACTGGCAAAAGCTTCAGGAGTACGAATCCTCCCTGTGCCGGAAAATCACTGAAGTACGTCAGACTCTTGAAAGTGTTTGTATGGAAATCATATGCAAAATTGGTTTAATTCCTTCTTGAATGCTGTGATTTGTTAACTCCTGTCTTCTGCAGTTACTGGTAGGGGTACTGCTGCAGTGCCAGAGGCAGTACATGTCCCCTGTTTGTAGTGACTTGTTTCCAAAATGCTCAGTAAAATCTGTGTTTCATGTGAACACTGACTCACATGGACAGTCGGATTCTCCTAAGAGAACTGAACCTTTTCCATACCCTGTGCTGTGTCTTTATAGTGTAAGAAGCATGTCCTTTCTAACCTTTGTGGTTTTTTTTTGTGTGTAGATCCTTGTGGCCACCATTGCATTTCTTTTGCCGAGTGCTGAATACTCCTCTGTAGAAGCAGATAAGAAGGTACGTCACTGACAAGAGCTGTCTCCTTTCTTCATGCTGTTAGAGGTGGTTTTTAAGTGAAGACCCTTTGAACCAGAGTTGTGTTTTAAACTTTGCAACCCATACCTTTAAGTTTGGGTGAATTCAATAGAATGCACCTAAATACCATGTTCTGTGTTCCTGTCCAGTTCATAGTTTCACTGCTTCTCTGCCTGCTGGATTGGTGCATGGCACTGCCCATGAAAATGCTGCTGGAGCCTGTATTTGCTGGTGCTGTGGAAGATCAACACGCATCCAGAGCTCCTTTACTGGACTACATTTACAGAGTGAGTATGGGAAGGAACGTGATATTCTGTATCTGGATGTTTAAAGATGCCTTCCACACACCCTTGTAGGCACAGAAGCAGTTTTGGCAAGCTTTAGACTTTTGTGAGTTCTTGCAGTGTGGGCAGAAGTCACACAGGTGAGAAGTTACAAATGCAAAATGTTAAGAAGATAATATTAGAGATGTAGAACAGACAGGGGGATGGTGAAGAGCAAGGTAAAGTGCTTAAAATAACAAGCCAGGAAAGATAATCTTTGCAGAAATTTTTGAAGTGGGTTGTTAAAATACAAAACAAGTCCTGTTAAAGTATAGAATCAGTGCAGATGGCAAGTGTTCATTTAAAAATGCAGTATTTGGCCATAATGGTTTTTGTAGTATGTCCTGGTTTTCACATAGCCAGAATCAGGGAGGGGCACTGCTCGCTGGGTGTGTCGGGGACTGTCCTGTGGGGTTTGTTTCTGCTGCAGTGTCCCACTGTCCCCTGGCAGGTCCTGCACTGCTGTGTGAATGGCTCCAGCACATACACGCAGCAAAGCCACTATGTGCTGAGTCTGGCCGACCTCTCCTCCTATGACTACGACCCATTTTTGCCCCTGGGCAACGTCAGGAGCTCGGAGCCAGCCCAGTGCCCCTCCTCCATGGATTTGGGCAACCTGCTCACTGTCGCTGAGGGTAAGAGGGCTCACAGAGCGTGGGCCAGAGCAGCACCTGTGTGCAGCAGCTGGGAAACTGTTCCAGGTTTCATCTCTGCCTGGAAAATGTGCTTCTTAGTAACTGTGCCTTGAAAACTGGGCAGAGTTCTTTTTGGATGAATCCCAGTTGCCTGTGATAGGATGTGTGAATTTGTTGCTGATGTTGCTCCTTAAAAAAAAATTTACATTTAGGAGGTATGAATACCAGGGAAAGAGGAATATATTAAACTAAATAAAAATGGTTTTAAACTGAATATGAATGAAAACTAGAAATTAGGAGGTTTCTGGCTGTAAGAGTAACATTCCCATAGGAGAAGTGGAGGCACAGCGTAGCTCCGAGCACAGTTGCTTTATGAAACAACCAATGTGTTTGCCTGTGCTGAGGGGAACATCCAGGGCATCCAGGAAGTCTCTGCTAGCCTAACACAACAGACTTTCCCACTGTGCTGCCAGGAATGGAGGAGCATTGATTTGCAGTGGCATCTCTGGTTTACCTTAGCTTTTGTGCTCTGCCACCGTCCTGCTCTGATGGCTGTGGGGATGTGGTAACATCAAATAGAACTGTGGGACAGGTAGAATTCCTTGGAAAGCTGTTGTAGATAGTTCCTTGAACAGGAAGAGTTGGGAAGACAACTAAGGCAAGTAGCTGCAATGTGACAAAAATTCAGTTGCCCTTTTTGAACTGCCTCTTGCTGCTCTGACTGATCCATTATCTTTTCATTGATGGTTTTAGAGAAGAAGAGGAGGAATTTAGAATTGATACCTCTGACAGCACGAATGGTGATGACTCACCTGGTGAATCACCTGGGCCACTACCCGCTCAGTGGAGGCCCTGCCATTCTCCACAGCCTCCTTAGTGAGAACCACGACAATTCCTACGTTGAATCCTCTGAGCTGTCCTCAGAAGTCTTCCGAAGTCCCAACCTGCAGCTCTTTGTATTTAATGACAGCACTCTCATATCTTACCTCCAAATCCCTGCAGAGAAGAGGGCAGGTGCTGAGCCAGCAGGAGCCCCCTCAGACGTCAGGGTGATTGTCAGGGATATCTCAGGGAAGTACTCTTGGGATGGCCGAGTACTGTACGGGCCTTTGGAGGGCTGCCTTCCACAGCGGAGCATGACCAGCACCTTTGTGATCTCCAGCAACCCGGAGCACAGCTCCTCTTCCCAGAATGACTCTTCTCAGGTGGAAGAAGGAGAAGACGCTCTCGACCAGTTGCTGGAGAAGATTGGTGCCAGCAGCCCCGAGTGCCTTCCGCACCCCCAGCGCAAGCTGAACGAGCCGGCGCCGCCGCCCTGCGGGATGAGCTCTGACCAGGAGCGGGCCATCACGGAAGCCCTGATGAGGCAGAGTGCCCAGGAGAGGGAGTTCATCCTGAAGTGCAGCTCAGAGTGCAGCATGAAGGTGGCCCGTCAAGAACCACCACGTCCTGCTGAGCCTCAAGCCTCCTTTTATTTCTGTCGGCTGTTGCTGAACGACTTGGGAATGAACTCCTGGGATAGAAGGTAGGGAGAGAGGATTCAAAACATGTTTACAGTACTTTTACTCTTCTAACTTCTTACCCCCAAATGTGTAGACTTAAGAAAGCAAGAATTGTACAGCTGGGGGGTAGTCAGAGCACAGTTTTGAACTTCAGTGATTATTTTAAATAGACATCCACAGATTGTGTATAATAATTTTTAAAAATCTTATCGTGCTAATTTGATTCAATTCACTTAGGTATTTGGATGACAAAATATTGTGTCTTAATGGTGTTGCATTTGCCTTCATGCCTTTTTTTATTTTTGTTTTAGAAAAAGCTTTCATTTGCTTAAGAAAAATTCAAAACTGCTGCGAGAACTGAAAAATCTGGACTCCCGCCAATGGTAGGTGATGTGTGCTGGTCACACCATTGATATGGTTCATGTTTCCCAAGGAAGAGTGAGTGAGCCACCAAAACCAAAGCCTCACTCCCATTGCCTGTGCCAGCAATACAAATATTAGTATGTAAAATGGATTGTTTGTTTCTCCAGAGTTCTGGAGTTGTCTGCACTGGCACTGTGTACAGTGAATTCCAAATCAGTAACAAATAATAAGACACAGCAACCTATTTACAGTTTGCTTTAGCTGAGAGGGGAGAGAAGTTCACAAATTTGTGACCTTGGTTCAGCTGACACAAAGAACTATTCCCTGCAGGATGATCCCTGTGTCAGGAGTAGGACTTAAAGGGGTGATCTCCCTAAAACTACTCCCCAGCCAGGAAGTGGCACAATGGACTTCTGAGTACTATGGTTTTTTTTCGTTACTGGACATATTGCTATTTGAAAAACCTTTTCAGCATTGCAGAGTTCCAAGTTTCTTGTATCCCAACAGTTTTTTGTATCAAATCCACTTCTCTTGTTTTCAAAGAAGCCAACTGCTTCTGTCAGCCTTGTAAAACTCAGCCCAGGATCGAAGAGTCAGTAATGTTTCTTCCTCCTTGTATGTCATCACCCTGTAATTAAAATTCTGTAGGTCAAATTATGCTCCCATTAACACCTGTGCTACTTCACTGTCTGTGGCAAGCTGCACAGATCTGAGTCATTAACCCTGTAATTGGAACTTGGTCACCAGGACTGTGGCTGATGCACAGAAAGACCAGCCTTGGCTCTGCTCTCAGGACTGGGGTGTGTCTTGGGAGGGAAAAAATGGGGGAAAATCTGTTTCTGCAGCTGAAAGTGAGCCATGTACTTGTGTATGATAAAGAAAGGGATGTGTGGACTTAAACGTGGGCGCTTGCTCATAGCTTTGGAGTGCAAGTGATCTAAAAATAATTTTGAGCTGAAACTTTTGATTTCTCTTGTGTCCCATTGCAGCCGTGAAACTCACAAGATCGCCGTGTTCTACATTGCTGAGGGACAGGAGGACAAGTGCTCCATCCTGGCCAACGAAAGGGGAAGTCAGGCATATGAAGATTTTGTTGCTGGACTGGGCTGGGAGGTAATAGCCATAAATGTAGGCAAACTAACATGTTGCTGATGTCACTGCATTCTCAAAAAAAATAAAAATAAATAACTACACACTGATACTTAGCTGCTTTTTAGCTTTTGATGTGGATGGAGCACACACCACAGGAGTGCTTCTTCATGAAGCTTTTGGGTTTAATTTGCATTGTCAAAATGGTGTGCCATAATCTAAATGCCACAAAAATTTATGAGTTTGGGAAATACAGAGTAACTGCTGTCATGTTTAAGGATTGAAGTGCCACAAGGCCCGCATGATGCCATCGGAAAAACAAACAACCCTTTGGACTCAGGCTGGACTTCAGGCATTTCTTCTGAATAAGCTTCTGGAATAATTTCTTCTCAAGATTTTTCTTTCTGTACAAATCTTTAGTTTCTTCTGCAGTTTTTCTAGTTCTTTCTATTCTCTCTGCCCTTTGGGAGGCTCCTAGCACTGGGAGCTCTGAGCCCCTTGGAGCAGGAGTGTGTAGCAGAATGCTGTTGCTCCCTTGCTGTTTGCTGGAGGAAGTACAATCACCAGGTGGATACTGGCCCAGGACCTGGTTAAGAGACATTTGCTTTTAGTATATATCCAATATAGGAATGGGAAAGACTGATCTAACAGAAAGATTGCAAAGCCCTAGGGGAAGACTTCGCTAGGATGGCTGCAGAGCCCTAGAATGGTAAATTCACCAAGTCTTGATATAGAAATAAATACTGATTATTCATCAGTCTTCAAATTTCCTCTAACCCTGACTTTCGCTCCCTCAGGTGGATCTTTCCACGCATGGGGGGTTTATGGGTGGCCTGCAGCGCAACGGCAGCACGGGGCAGACCGCTCCCTACTACGCTACCTCCACCGTGGAAATCATTTTCCATGTGTCCACACGAATGCCATCAGATTCGGACGATTCACTGACCAAAAAGGTAAAGAAATTGCAGTGTATTTCACACTCTGCAAGTTTGAACTGAAAGCAACTTGTGCTAACTGTCCCTGGCAGCCCGTCTTTGCTGTGCCACATGGTGCTCTGCAGCTGGATTATCTGAATTAAATGGCATCTAAATTCTGGGTTCTGAAACACAATTAACATTTCCATGGTAGCCTCAAATACCACCATGAGTAATAATATTAGCAATAATTTCATTTGTCTGTTGTCTGCCTGCCAAAGCTGTTGCAGGTTGGTAGAACAAAACAACCAAATGCAGCTCAATAAAACATTCCAGATGAATCAGCCCACATGGAACAGAGAAGCAAAAGGGAGGTGACAAGCTCAGGACCCAGGGCAGCACAGCTGATAGGTAAAGCCAGTAGCTACTTAAGCACAATTCTGACAAACAGGCTGTGCTTCAAAGTCAGCCAGAACCCAGCCCAAAATTCTGTTGGTATCAGTACTTAATCTTTGTCTTTCTTAACAAGGAGTGATTTGAGATTATGGTGCTTGCCAGCTGCTGCTTAGAGTCAAAGAAGATTTTAGGGGCATGCCAAATCTCTGCCTTTTCAATTAGGATTGGCACCTTGTCCTGCAGAGGTTAATATGCGTCAATAATGCTGCTGAGGCCATCCAGCCCACCAAGGGATACTGCTGTGCTCTGTACAGTGGCTATAAATGTGTCACTGGGTGACGCTATTTAGTGTCCAGTTGGTTTCAGAATCACATGTGCTTTTCTTGAAATATAAAGGTGGAATTTCTGCTTACTGCTCCTGAAAAATTGCCCAGCATTTCATAGTAAAGCCAGATCCTTTCTTGTCTTACTGGGATATCTGTTGCTAAAAAAAAAAAGTCAACAAAATGACACGTTTCTGTCTGCAACTCTTCATATCAATGGATTTATGTGGCTGTGGAAAAAAAAAGTAATCTGAGTTCTTCAGGATGGAGAAGTAGGGCAGGGGGATGTAGAATCTGTGACTTTACCAGGGTAAGACTATCTCTATTTTTATTGTTCCTGACCAGTATTTGTCCAGCTGCTAGTTCAAAACTCCAATGACGAATGATTTACAGTTTCCCTAGGCAACATATTCCTATGCTCCACTTGTACCATGACAAAAATCTCTTGTAGCACCTATTTTGCTTCAGTTTGACCATTGATTCTACCCTGTTCCACATGGATTTGGAGGACAGATTATTTTGCAGCAGACTTATGCATGTCTGAGAATTGCTGCCATGTCTCTCTTAGACTTACTTTTCTTTGTCTTTTCTTAATTGTCTTTTAGTCTAATCTTTCCTTGTAAGTCCTAGCTTCTGGGTTTTGTGGAAGCCTAAAAGACACTGGGATATAGTCTGGCTATTGAGCAATACATCACCTGATAGAGGGGAGAGCACAGTGATGGAGCTACCACAGAGGGAAAATTGAGCTTTAACTGCAAACAGTCTATTTTACTAATTCTCCTGATTCCCACATGTGTTAGGGGTTATCATAGGCATTGAGAGTCTAGTTTTTCCATTTAATAGTCTTGCCTATGTTTGCTTGAAGAGAGTTCCTTTATGAGAAACAAAAAGCAAAAGCATTTAGTAGTTGCCAGTCTCCAAGTCTTGCGGTGCCAAGAAACCAGGCCAGCTCCAGTATGTACTATCCACAGAAAATACCACAATGGAATTGCTCCATGACTTTTTAAAAAACCCTGAAATCTGCTATAGCAGTGGAACCCTGCAGGGATCAAACTGTGTATTCCTGTAAAGGACAAAGCTCTGAACAAGCTCATGGACCTCAGGAGCTGCGAGCAATGGCTCGGACCAGATGACTTCCAGAGGGTTTTTTAACATGGATCCATGTTTCTGCACACAACGGTTTTGTTCAGTTTGTCACAGCTCTGTTGTGAGCAAACGTGGATCCTGGTGCAAATTAGCATAGATCGTTAACAGATTTTACAGGACTGCAGTTACAAGTGGAGTAAAGATGCATTTCAGAAGCACTGCTAAGTTTCTGGAAGACTGACAGTTCTCTAATGCTTTGGAATGCTGATGGATGAACTAGCCTGCATTTGAGCATGACTGACTATCCAAATGGAACCCAAACCACTCCATGATTCTGTGATTCTGCAAGAGCTCTTATCAGCCAAAAAGTGTTAGTCTTGAAATTCCCCTTGTGAGCACTTGCTGTGGTATCCCAATCCTGAAATATGCAAAGGCAGGTGCAGTGATGCTCTGGCAACAAAACTCCTCAGGCCATAGCAGTCGTGTGTTGATTTTGGTGGCTTTTTTTGCACATGCAGAGCACAGCTGGCGTGTGCTTGGGAAGACCCATGGGACTGACTGTGCCATGCTCTGAAACAACAGGGACATGTATTTATTTCCCCCACCTCTGCTGGAGAATTCCACAATTCCTGGTTAAGAGTTGGGATCAAATGCAGCCTTGCTTTTGAGGTCATGGCAACTCTCCCGATCCTCCCAAGTATTTTAGGACTTCCAGTTGTTCACTGAGGAGTTGATGCAGGCTGGGCTTAGGGCCTTGCCTCAGATTATTGGGATGGAATATCCAGGTTAAAAATACTATATTTGTTACTCCTTGCTTTTAATGGTGTTGGGGTTTTTTTCATAGCAGAATGGGAAAGGGAATGCAGATTCCCATGGCATTCAGTTCCTGCCTGCTCATGAGATAGAACTGTGTCTGGTGATACAGAACAATGTTACTGGGAGGAGGAAATTTTATCAGGTTGCCAGTCAGGATGAAATGGAGGCCACAACTTCTTTTCTCTTGCCCTTCCCTTCTTTCTGTCATATGCTGTCTGGGATCTGAGGTGCCCCTTACCTCTGAAATCTTTGAGATTTCTGTGGCTTCTCCGCTTGTGTTGCCTCAGACCAACAGAAAGGCTCCAGTCCCATCAGTGCTCTTGGCTCGCACGCTCCAGGCTGAACAGAAGGACTGACCACCTGCTGGCCTGGGAGCCCTGCAGCAGCCATAAATTCTGGGGGCTTTGGGAATTATGCAGATGCAGTAATTTTACTTAAATATGTTATTGTGGTTCCTTATTCTTACTGAACATGAGGATAAATTTGTTTCTACTATAAATTCCCAAGAATACATGCACTTTTTCTGAGGATGAACTTGGCCCCTTATTTTTGTGCAGTAGAGTTGTCATTTGCAGTTTGTATTCCTTTATTTGAGGTACATGCTGACATATTATATTGCTAAATCAGGGAGAGAGGAAAAAAAAAAAAAAAGAAAAAGCCCTCTCCAAATAAGTCTTGGCCCTGACAGAAATTTTTTCTAGTGGAGTAAACAAAATTCAGCTGATTTCTTTTGCTGCTTCAGGGTTCAGCATCATTGGTTCCAAACTTTATCTGGCTATTGTGTGGCAAGAGTGAAAATCAATCCCAGGAATGGCATCCTCCTGTCTTGTTCTGCCCAAATTGTGCTTAATGGTTTAAAGATGTGCTGCAGAATTTCTCAGTGATTTATTCCATCTTCTCTATTGTCACAGCAGAACTTTTTCAATTCAGAAATCTGGTTGCAACCCCATAGTGAACTCTTGCTCCTTTGCTGCAGAAATTTGTTAGTTGGGGCTAGATTAGATTTTTAGCAGCTAATCTGACTGCTGTAGGGGCTTGCAGAGTGGGGACAGAGCTGTGCTATTGGATTTGTCCAATTCATTTGACTCCAGGACTATAATTGCACTTATGTCTTACAAGGCTTTTATGGCCTCAGGCTGGCGAGCAGCAGAAAAACAAATTGGCAGTGATACAGTGAGAGTGAAAGGGAATGAAAGGCACACATTATCAGTCTCCAGGCAGCCCTGTTCTGGCAGGAAGTTTCTTGGTTAATTTACAAATAAAACTTAGATTTTAGGATGGGCGCACTGTCAGGCAGACAATGAGGATGTCAGGCCCCACTGTTACTTAGCAAAAGTAGCAGCCGTGCCTCCCCAAAAGCAGGAATTCTTCAGTCAAACAGACGACTCCTCTCTGGAGCCAGCTGGCTGTGTAATGCAATTAGCAGGGAAAGGAGGTCAGGCCGAGGTGTGCACCGTGACCAGTGTCAGCGCCGTGGGCACCAGGCGTGTGGGGAGCTGGAGTGCTGCCGGTGCCCGGGGAGGCTCCCGGTGCCCGGCACAGCCGTGCGTGCTCAGAGCCGAGGGAACCGTCCTGGGAGGGACAGCAGGTGACTGACCCCGACCTGGTGTGGGGCTGGGGCCGTGTCCAAGCACCTGCAGCCCAGAGCGAGTCCATCACACCTGCGTCAGCCAAAGTGCCTCCCTGGGCAGGTGGAAAATCCGTGCGGAGCAGACACGGCTGCCACTGCCAGAGCTGCCCTCCTCTGCAATCGCTCCAGTCAGCACCAAGCTGAACAGCTCTCAGCTGCTCTGCTCTTGGGCTCTGCTTTTTAATAGGTCTGATTTCCTGGCTGCTTTGGGTTTTTTCCTTTAACCCCTACTCCTAAACCGTGTGGAGAGCACAGCCTGGGGCTCTGGCTCCTTGTGTGTCAGCTGTGGGGCTTTGGACCTTTCAGCACAAGTTCTTCATGGCACTGGCTCTGCCCCTACAGCTGCTGTTTTGAATAAACAACATAGGAAAATAGCTGGCTTATTATCACTGATAAGATTATTGTAATGGCTTTTTATCAGTGAAATTATCTTTCAATAACCAATATTTTAGATTATTACCAGTTTTTTCTTTGTAACGTTATACCTTGTAACTGCGACACTTAAGGACAGGGGCAGTAACTCGAGCTCTGCTCTTGCTGGTGCTTGATGGGGATTGTAGCAGGGGTGGGATTGTGAGCACAGGACATTTTAAGGGTTTGAGCTCACACCATCATCGCTCTGTCCCACATGAGCCCAGCAAGCGCCAGTTAAGCTGACATTCTCCCTCTTCACTGAATTCTGTTCTTTAGGATGTGATACCAGTACAAAGGGATTTGGGAGTCTGCAGTATGAGAAGTGTTTGATTATTATCTGAACAGTTCCCTGGGATTTCAAAAAGGGTCCCTTAAGCGCTATGTGGTTGCAAATGTGTTCAAATATTTGAACATACTTTGGGTTTGTTTTTATAGCAGCATATGCTATTTCTCACCTCAAAAGCCACAGGAGGCAAGGCAGTACAGAGCCTTTTCTTCAGAGGAGCTGAGCTGGGTTGCCTCTGCAACTGGGCTTGCTCTGGTATCAGGATGGGTTGGGCTCAGCCTGGCAAACTGTGGGCACTGCTCACAGATCCCCGGCGGGGCTGCCCTGAGCTCAGCTGGTGAGTGCTGGGCCCTTCCTGCTCCCAGGGGCAGTCCTGGCCCAGTGTTGGCACGGAGTGGGGCAGCCTGGCCAGGCACCCACATCCCCAGCACCTGCAGCCTGCTGTGCACAAAGGTTGGCTGCCAGAAAGGTTTTGGGGGTTTTTAAGACTGAATTTGGCATCTTGCTTCAAATCACTGGAGGTGACCTGGCTGCATCTGATCACAGAGAGTGAGGTCAGGACTTTGTCCAAGGCATAAATTCCTGCTGCCTTTGGTACATGTCAGTCTGCACTGTGGTATTACCAATAGGAGTGTTTTCTTGCGTGTTGCTTGGTTTTTACTGAGAAATGAAGAAAATACAAGAGAACGCACAGAAATCATGGTGACCATGAGAACAGCAATTTCTACTGATTTTGTACATGTAAGAAGCTCTAGTAATAGTATTGTTACTGCTGCTACTATGCTTTTATAAGACAAAAAGTGTTCATGTTCTCTTCAAACAGAACTAAAATTACCTTTTATTCATAGGTGTAAATAAAACACAACTCTTTATTTTCCGTTCCTGTTAAAATTAACTGAGAATCTCAGTCCTTCTGTGAACTGAGCTTTACTGGACTACAAGCTGTAAGCCAAGTTCACAGTTGTAACTTTTTGATTCTCATTATGTGTCGGGTTTGCCACGTTTCTCTGGTGATTGGTGTCCAGTTTGCTACTATATGTAGAAGTGAAAGTTTTTCCTTCTAAAGGCACTGCCTGATCCTGAAGAGGGAAGCTTCATTGGTACAACAGGAGCTGATCCGTGTTGGGGTTACTCCGTTATTTACCACTGAAAATCACCACTTTCTTTTCCCTTTCTTCTCTCCCCCCACACAGAGTGAAGTAGCAGAGCTTCGTTTTGGCTTCTTTGTTCGGTCTATTGTGCACATTGTTCCAGGGGTAGCACCAAATTGTGGGGGTGGGGGTTGTCTTTTAAGCTTTAAGTGGGACTTAAATTCTCTTTATGCTTTGGGCTGGCATTCTGCATGTGGATTACACTTTAACTTTAAAGCTTACAGTTGAAACCATTGTGTGAGGCTTGTACGTGATTGCCAAATAGTTTTTGCCATCTGTTAATCACCTCCAGCTCCTCCAGTAGCAGAGCTACACACAACAGGCTCTCAGATGCATTTTGTATATGTCATGTTTAAATTTTATCTATATTTTTTGCAACTCTGCTCCAAATAAAAAGGTAACTCCCACAGTATTTCCCGTTCTTTTCTAACTTGCGTTGCCCAGATATTTTGCTGATGTTTCAAGCAGAAGCCCCCTCCAGACACAGTGAGGAGATGTTTGTGGATAATAAATTCAGTTATAGTTGTTTCTTGACATCCTGAGTCAAGGCATTTCATACTTCTGTGACAGCTGCCTTATTTTAGCAGGAATATGATGTTCTGTTGGGTAATGTTTTGTTCTCGTAATTGTTTTCCATCTTAAATCACTGTAGGTAATGTACATTTACATATCCTGCTAATGGCTAGTTTGATAATGACTTAATTAAGCCATCAGACGACAATGTGTTGTGAATGAAGCAAATTATTGAGCTGATGCTTTCATGAGCAACTGGAGAAAAACAATATTTTAACTTTTTCTGTAATGAAATATTCCTACTATTGAGCATTGTAATTCAATTTGTGAGCCATGACCTCTCCTAAACCGTGGTTATCACTCGGATTAATAAAGAGCCAATTTGCTGTTGCAGCTTCGTCACTTGGGAAATGACGAGGTTCACATCGTCTGGTCTGAGCACACGCGCAACTACCGCAGGGGCATCATACCCACGGACTTTGGGGATGTCCTCATCGTCATTTACCCCATGAAGAATCGCATGTTTTTCATAGAGATCGTGAAGAAACCGGAGGTAGGTTTTTGCTGCTTTGCTGGGTTTGTCGTGTGTTATGCATGTGACCAGCAGTTCTGCTGCTTAAGTAAAGCTCAGTGGTTTTGAGTTTGGTGGGGTTTTTTTCCCAGCAAATACAAAATACAGTCTGTCCATGTCAGATGAAAAGCTGAGCAATGAGCTCATACTTTAAAACTAGAATTACTAATGGTGATCCATGTGCCTGCTCATTCATTGTATAGTCACGCTTAGCACTTAGAAATATGTCAGAGTTCTCATCCCATAGAATTTACTGCCTGAAACAAAACGTTTTTAAATATTGTGCATTTCCACCATGAAGCAATGAAAGCAAAACACTGGTGTGCTGTTGGATCACCCCTGTGTCAGGTCACTGTTGTTCCTGTGGTGCTGTGTAGAACCTCGTGTGTGTGTGTGGGACCATCGTCCTCACCTGTCTTGGTGGGATTATGTAGGCATTGGGTATCCTGACATCACAGAAAACGTTGGAGGTTCAGTATTTTCTGGTTAAATCATTGTTTGCAACTGTATTTGAGACTTCTTTGGGAAAAAAAATACTGGTTTTTTTTTTTCCAACATATCGTGGGGGTTTGTATGTACATCTGTGCATATGTATGAAAAAGCTGCTCAAATAAATGCTTGTCTGGTATGTTAAGGACTCAAAAATGTATATAAAATATACTTTGTGAAAGTAATCAGTGTGATAAGTACTGATTCCCTTATATGAGGGACAATATTTGTCCAGGAGAGTAACCAGCTGTGGCAAATGCCTTCATCAGATGATGTATTTACCAGCTGTAGACAATATTTTCTGAGTTGTGAATTATGGAGCTGTTAGATATTAACAACCAGTGGTTTGTCAGTAGACATTTCAAATTTGAAATTTTCTAATAGTGGGGTTTTTTTCTTACATTTGGTGTTGAGCTCTGCAATTCACTTTTTGGGCATTTTAGCTTTTAATGTTCCATTGGGAAAATGAGAATTTGGTGTGAGGAACACGCTTGAGACTTCTCTGGAGCAATGAAGAAAAGCTGTGTCATCTTACATATTAGTCAAAAGCACCCGACGGGCAGCCAGAATAAGAGCTAACTGGAAATTTAGTGTTATCCCTACATTTAAAGTACAAACCATTACAATGTAATAAAATTAATCCAGACATTTCCAGGGCAAGTGTGGCTGACCTTTTGTTCACCAGCTACTGACCCCAGGGTGAATGAAAGAGGCTTGCAGAGAGAAATGTCTGTTGTTTGGCTTCAGTCCCTGGTATTTAAATTGCATTCCCTAATCGAATGAAAAGGCTGTCCTCTCTATCAGGTTACAGAATCCATGGCAACATTTGGCCTTTTATATCCATAATGTTAGCCTTTTTGTTTGCAGCCAAGTAGAGACACCTGGAGCAATGTTAACATTAACCGCTTTAGCATTAATAGCTTCATTATAGAAGAATTTCTGATCAGATAGCTGTTACTTTTGTTATGTTGCTTCAGCTTGTATTGTTTTCATTTTTGATCTCCCTGCTTGGCAACTGGGCAATGATTTGCAAATTTTTTTTGTCTTGATTAATTAAGCAATATAATTATCAGGAACCGTGCTGCAGTCTTTGCCCGACAAAGCTTTGGAGGGAAGACAATAGTAAGTCTGTTAGTGTGAATGCATTCCACGCGTCACAGATGCACGAGGATATTGGGAACAATGAGAGGAAAAGCTGCCTGCGAGAGGGGACAAAGCATGCCAGGCAGGCTCCGCACTGCACATACCGCCAGGGACATGCTGCGGGTTCCCTGGGACACAGATGCCTCGTTAGATTGCAGCTCGTCATCAGAGATTAATTCTCAGCCATTTGGTACAATAATTTACCCATTCCCCAC
Source organism: Grallaria varia (assembly GCA_013396735.1). Classification (NCBI taxonomy): domain Eukaryota; kingdom Metazoa; phylum Chordata; class Aves; order Passeriformes; family Formicariidae; genus Grallaria; species Grallaria varia. Next base: position 127,261 of record VWZG01001573.1, read on the forward strand.
TCTTTTAACTAGTGCTGCTTGCTGTAGAGGCGAAGTCTTTGTGCTCAGAAGGTTTATTTAACCTTGCCTACTTTTACTGCAGGCAACAGAAATAATGATTTTTCTGTTGGAAATTGGAATGAAGCAGGTGTTTGCAGTGGGCTGAATATTAATTTTTGCTCCATGGATAACTTGCAGTGACATTTGGAGTACTCACAGAAGGGGATCTTTCCCTCTCCCCTTTTCTTTTTAATTGATTCGTGTCAAAGCAGGCTGTTTTTTGTAACCATCACAGCCCTGCTTTCGTCGGATGGGTGTTTAATGCCGGCGCACGGAGCCGTGCCGAGTGGGGAGCGCGTCCTGTGTGTTCCACTGGCCTCCCCCCAGACCCCTCACCAGGCCAGAGGCCCTGTACAGATGGAAGCTCCATTGACTTTAATGACCCTCGGCAAGGCCGCTGGATCTGCTTGGGAGTGAGTGACTCCGAGCTTTGTGTCCATGCAGGCGCGTGGTCCGGCTGTGCCGCGCTTGGATCGCGCTGGGCGCTGCAGAACCCTCGGCTCCTCTCTCCATATGGGGAGCACGTGTATGGATGTGTGTGTGTTTATGCACACACAGATAAGGTGTGTAATATATACACATCTTGTCTGTAGTTTGCATCTATAAAATCTGTAGTGCTGTGATAGGAAAGCCCCACTCCCCAGCTCCAGGTGGTCTGCAACAGTGGAACCAAGTCCTGTAAGAAAAACCCACCCGTCCAAAAAGCCTGATGGAATTTCCTTGCACTGGCAGCATCTGCTAATCTGACTTTACGTATTTGGTATTTGGGTGGTGGTATAATTTTAATATTAGTATCTACTTAACCCCCTTATTTGTACCTAAAATTATAGTTTTATATTCTTTTCTCCTGTTGTCAATACTTCTAAACAGAGCATGGAGTAAGAATTTCACTTAGAAACTTTATTGTTTAAAGAGGGGAAAACTTGATGCTGTGAAACATTATTATTTTGGTGGCGTAGATTTTTCTCTGTCCCCTTTCTTTCCAACTGCCTGGATAGTAATGCCAACAGTAAATAAAAAAAAGGAAACATTTTACACTATTTTTTGGAGGTGGGTAATTATTTTAAGTAAAGGAATGACCGAATAAGTGTGTGAAGAGACAGCCGTCATTTGCAGATGTTATATTAAACCCAAATTTCTTCTGTAATTCATTGCCACTTCTAATTAGAGGAATTCCCTAGATGCAGGGGATTTATATTATTCCCTTTGTGCATTTATTGAATGACTGTCACAGTCACCCACAAGCAGTTGCAGAAGAATAATAGAGGGTATTTATGTGATAAGCCTCTGTACAGATGGAAAAAATCCATAGCTTAAATATTGATAATTTCTACTGGCTTCTGTTTAGAGCTTTGGTTTGGGATGTGGTGTTGTTTGGTTTTGGTGGGTTTTTTTCGGGTTTTTTTTGTTGTTTTGTTTTTAGTGAAAGGGAAATGAGCTTGAATACTGGTAAATCCTAAAATTTATTATGTATTTAAACATCAAAATTTCCTGGGTTTGACAGGCCAGGTCTGTTATGTGCCTGCAATTCCAGACATGGTTGACTTTCAGAAAGCATCTCTGATACCTGGGCCTTTATCTGCAGAGCCCTGGGTCACCAGGGTGGGTATCACATGGGGGTTCCTCTGCCGGTGGACCCGACAGGGCAGTCTTTGAGCACCTTGACGTGCTGGGCTGGGCCTGGTTGTGCCCATCCCAGCTGTGTGTTCTGCCCCTGAGAAGGTGTCCTGCTCTGACATCTCCTCTGCCTTCCACACACCTGAAGCAAATACGTCTTTGCAAAACCTTCTACCAATGTTATATTCAGCCAGTGAATCAGGGTGCTGTGTTGGGATCCCAGACAGGAAACAGCTCTTTGTATCTACTCCCCATGGTGTATCGATTGCAAATTCATAGATGGATTTGGTTCCTACGTATAACAAGCTCATGTTTACCCAGCTGAATGTTTTGTGAGATGTGTATCCATGTACAGCTTGCTGAGGGCAATTGCAGAGGATTTAAACCCTTCCAAATGTGGGGGATGAATGTCACATTGGAAGTTTGTGTGTGGAATAATGTGGTCATACTGGTTTGTGGCAAAATGCTGTACCAGTCTCCTGCAGTGGTTCTGAGGTCTGTCTTTCTATTTTGGGGTCCCCAGGTGCCGTTTTTTGGTCCTCTCTTCGATGGAGCAATAGTGACAGCTCAGCTGCTGCCAAGCCTGATCTGTGCCACGTGCATCAACGCCAGCAGAGCTGTCAAGTCCCTCATCCCACTCTACCAGAGCTTGTATCCTTTCTCCCATGGGGCAAGGCTCCCCTTGGTACACCTCTTACTTCAGAGCATCCTTCTGCGGAGAGGTAGGCTTGGAAGAAAATTCTTCTCGTTTGATTTTACTGGCAAAAGTCAATGCTTCCTTTGTGTCCAGCTTGATGTTACCAGTGGTTCACACTCAGTTGCCTGGTATTTTAAAAATAAGATGGTAACATCACAGGAGTGCTCTCATCAACAGTTTGTCTTGCTGCTGGTGGACCTGGACTTAGCACTGGTGCTTTGAACTGTGAATAATGATAATTCTCAGTTTTCCTTCACGCTGATAGAAGTTATCAGCCGTGTGCGTCAGGCTTGATACACAGATCAGTCGTGGTTTTACCCTAATCAAAGTACTAGTCCAACTGACTTTACTTGGATTTATTACACTAATAAGACAGATGGGATTTGTCCTCAGATACAGATGTTTGATTCCAAATTCCAGTTTTATTCCAGCCATGCCTCTATTTGGACATTTTCAGACTCTGTTTTCCAACAGTGGGCAGACAGGAACCAGAGGATATGCCTCTCTGGGAGAGGAGTTACGATAGACTGTTATTATGGGGTGCTACACAGACCCACAGCATTAGCACTGGTTTTCACTTATTCTAGAATTTTCTCATAATGCCATCATACATTTTTATAGCTTGTTTTGCAAATCACATAACTTATCTCAGGACCAACACTCACTGCACTTTGCCTTCTCTGGGGGGCTTTTGATTTGAGTATTTTTCTAACTATGTGACTTTGAAAATGTTTGTAAGTGAAGTATTTTAATCTTTGAAAAGAACCCTAATTTGAGATGCACATTTTTAAAACAGAATATCTTCAAAGTACTAGTTGGGGTTTTTTTTAAAGGCTAAATTTTATCCCGTATACTTTGCACAAGTCATCAGAAATTAAAAGTAGCACTGTGGTAAAATAGATTTGTATTTTATTAACTGAATTGTGTACTCATTGTAAAGCAAAGGCAGTTGGTGGTGGTTGTGCAAACCATGGCAATGCCTGACAGGTGAGTCAAGACTTGCTGGCTTTTACACTTCTGTTTCCTGAGAGAAACCTAACAAATTCCTAAAACTGTTGTGTGCAGAATTTAGCTTAATCCGTGTGCTTTTTGGTCAGTGTGTAATACTGAAATAACAGGGTAGTAAAACTAACATACGTAACAGCAGTTACAGGAATGGAGCAATTCCAGCCCTTGCTCCCAGCTGGAGTCCTCTGGTTCCAGACTGTGCTCAGCTTTTGGCTTTCAGCATTTGTGAGTGAGCAGTGCTCACCAGCTGGCTCTGCTTCTGCTGTCCAAGGGGGTCTCCCTCGGGGTCCCTCCGTGTCCCCAAGGCCACATGAGCAGCACAGACATGGTAGCACAGGCCACTTCTCCACATAGGTTGGAAGCAGCATCTGTCCCTGCATTCTTTTCTGCCCTTTTTTGTGGCTGCTTGTGCACCAGCAACGTCTATAGTGAATCAAACTGCCACTTGTCTGTCTGATAAATGGAAGTGGGTTGAGAAACTCCTGAAATGGGACAAAGTGAATGTGGTGGGTAGACCTCATCAGGATGACACTAGAGCAGGAGGGAAATCTATCTGTAACTCATCCTACGGATAATGATGCATTTTGAGATACACGAAAAGTCATCGTGAGCCAGCAATTGGAATATGAGTGTGCAGACGTGTAACGAGCCCATGGAGCCACATTGCTCTGCAGGTTCCAAAGGGGGAGTGACTCCGCTCCAGTGTTTGCTTTGCCAGCTGCACTGAGGAGGACAGGAGGGAAACAGACCCCAGCAATGCAAACAGCAAATGAAAGTGCTTTGATCAGACTGGGTATGAAAATAACTCAAAAATGTCAATGGGAGGGAGAAATAAAAAGCAATGATCCTGGCAAAGTAAGGGATGTTTGGTACACACTAGTTGTAGCCGTGCAGTTGGGGTGAGCACTGAAGGCTGGAATGAGGCAGAGCTGAGGATGATCTGCCACTTCTCCTTGGCACCTGGGTCTTGATTGAAGGCAGCACCCACACTAAGGATCAAGTAGCTAAAGGTGTTTCAGTTCAGGTGTGGTTAGAAATGGATCGAACGCTTCGCCCAGTGTCGGTGGTTCAACTGTGATAAGGTGCTGAGTCCACGGTGCTTCCGCTGGATCAGTGACAGGATGTGAAGTACCTGCCTGGACTCTGCTCAAGGTGGAGCAGAGCCCTCACCCTCACTCCTGCCCCATGTGGTGCAGAGGGACAGGGCAGTGGTGGTGGCCGGGAGGGGACAGGGACAGTGGTGGTGGCCGCAGAGCGCGCTGCCGGTACAGGGCTGCGTGCTGGGGAGCTGGGGCAGCGTCTTGCCAGCAGTGAGAGCTGAAGTCACTTGTTGGAAAGTCTGTAAACTCCAGCTACAGCTGCACTTGTCAGGGGCTGTAAGGGAAGTGTAATCAGCCACAGAGATTAATTTGCATCTCAATTAGGAAAGAGTCAGGAGGAAGCCTAGGGTCTGTTGCTGGAAGGTTGTGGAAGAAATCTCATCAGGCACAAAAGGCTCCTGACTCGGTGCTCCAGCTCCAGCGAGCGGAGGACAATATCCTAGTCCAGTTTCCATGGGGACCAGGACAGCAGAGCCGCGGGAGCATCTCACTGTGCCACAAACGCTTGGTCATGATGACACAAATTCCACTGTCGTACCCAAATAGAGTTTTCTGTTGAAAATCTCTTTGAAAATGACAACAGTAACTGTGGCAGACCGCATCAGACTTTCTCTAATCTATTTTTTATGTTTATGTAACTGTTTCTGTTTTAAGGAATTCATTAGGGCAAGAGAAATATTAATTCAAAAATAATTAACTATATTTAAACTTCAGTTTGAAGCCACTCTGGCTACAAGTTCTTTGTGTCCATCAAATGGCACGTGATGGCACTGCACAGGAGCCAGCCCAGGGTGGTGCATGCACAACTCAGTTGTCTTTGGAACAGTGGAAGCCTCCCCTGTCTCTGTAGCTGGTGCAATGCTGCCATGGGTGATTGTGCATCAGGGTATGTTCAGAATTCCCGTTTTATTCCTTCTTGGTGCCACAGAGCACTGAGGCTGCGTGGCTGCAGCCACTGCTAGCTGGGGCTGTTGCCATCCTTTAGTAACTGCTGAGCATGAGGCAGTGTGCTCCAGCAGCCTCTCCAGACTGCTTTTTCAGGCACTTTCAGGGACTTCAAATATGCCTGTGGTTTACAGAAATCACAAGCAATAAGGTGACATAAATTTGATAAGAACATGAAATAGTAGTATTTAAGCTTACTACAATTGCTGTATGAAAAGTTAGAAATGTATGCAGGTTTTCAAGAGCATTTGTGGCTCCTTTTTATGTGCTGGGAAGAGGAACGAACAAACCACTCTCACAAACAAGTAACTATATATCAAAATGAAGGGTCTGTTCAGGATTCAGTGGTGCTGTAAAGCTGCATCTTCCAGCTCTCTTCCCGCTTGTATGGAATGAGCTGTGTGCTGGACAGGATTTTTGAACACCCGTGTGATCTGGAGTGCCATGTCCCTAAGCTGCAGCAGAGCACATCTTTGGGAGCTGGGCTTGTCTGTAAAGATGAATACTGGGGGGAACCAGGGATTGGACTGAAGTATTGTGGGTCTGACGGACAGCTGCCATCTAAGCTGACGGTTTCTAAGCTCGGGAGCTGGTAAACCTTCACATATGAAAATATAACTAGTTTGGCAGGTGGCAGGTGCTTTGGTTGGTGCATAATTTAATGCTGGTCTCCAAAAAAACTTTGGTATTTAGGGATAGTGATGTCTGAGCAAAAATCTCCCCTTAAAATGCCCAGGGAAATGCAATTCTGACAGCCCAGATTGTCTTTCCAAATGGAGACATTTCCCTGCTCCTAGAATTAAGTTGGTTTAATTGAAAAATTATTTTGGTGTTATTTCTATTATCTTACCACTTTGGGTTTTTTTTAATCTCCACCATTGCAAATAACTCTTGTACTCCCAATCCTGCCTGGTCTCACTAACTGAATTTGAAGAAAAGTAGGAAAAATCCCAACCTGCCTGAGGTGTTACCTTAGCCTTGATCAGCTCTTTGAAAGCTGCCTTGGGGAGGGTGGAACATGTCCCATGTGCCAGCACAGTGGGCTTCTTCCCTGTGTGCTTTGGTGATTTCTGGTAGTACTTGAATTATTTCCTTAACAGTTGTAGCTACATGTGTCTTCCTGTGAATGAGTAAATAGGGAGTGAGTTCCTGTTGTGGTTTATTAACATGTTGATTATAAAATTATCTCTGTAAACAATCTCGCTTTAGGATAAATTGGTTTGGTCTTATGGATAGGAAAGGGGGTTGATCTTACTCTGCCTGTTGATTCCTGCGTGTTTTTTGTACTCTTCTCCAACGTCTTGATTAGAACACAGCCCAGGAGAGGAAGAAGTAGCTGATGGGGTAGGCATGGAGACCTGTGGCTGTCAGCAACAATTCCTGCTGTTCAGACTGGCCATTTCAAGTGCTGTGCAGGTGTTCCAGGCAATAAAATCCTCACAGATCTCTGACATCACCTGTGCCACTTCTGCCTTTTCAGTTAATATAAATAGAATTGTAGAGGGGCTGACCAAAATGTTCTTATTCTGGTGAGAAGAGAGAAATTACCACTGTGGCAGTTTGTGGCCTCATTTCCAAAGCTGTTTGCGTTTCATGTTGTTCATTCAAAGGGAAGTCTTGAAGGTAGAGGAGTTTTAATTTCTTGTTCTGTTTCTCCTGTTCAGAGCACTTTGTGACATAATACATCCATGTGTCCAGTGCTGGAGGTGTCTGTGCACTGGAACAAGCATTGTGGGGATGAGAGGACTTTTCAGAATATCTGAGCACTGGATGTCACCATTTGCCTGCTCACAGTTTGCAATCCTGTTTGTGGGCCAGAGGAGACACAGCCCTTACATCAGAGAAGTAATTTGATAGATGAGTAACTCTTGCTGTTTTCTCCGCTGTAACGACCATGGTGTGCCTGCTGACCTGTGGCAGCCAGCAGCTCCGTGGGGTAAAGCCAAAACTGCATCCAAACACAGAAAGAGATCCATAACTTTAATTCATTTCATTGCATACAGATATTGACATACTAATATATAGTAGATGTGTTAATACCTAGAATTGAGAAGATTAAGCAAAGAACATCAGCTTTGAATGCTGAATTAAATCCTTTTCTTGGTTTAAGCCAATTTCTGATTAACCTAATATAGAGTGCCTGATCTGCTTACCTTCTTTGTCTGGCAAAGAAAGGAGTTTTCTGTGATGGTCTTAATTGTGTGAATGGCTGTCAAATGTGCTGGAGGTGCATGTGGTGTTGATACATTTTGTGTTCCTTTTCAAGTGTGTTCGGTGGTGCTGGTGTTCAGAACTCTGCTATGGGTACAGGGGAGTGTTTGATTGCACCAGGAAAATGAGATGGAAAGCCCACTACTCTTAGAAAGGGTTCACAGTTTGCTCCTTTTATTTCACCCCCAGAAGTTATGCCCTCCAGCTATATCGATGCTGTTAGAAATTGCTATGAAATTCTAAAGCATGTGTCACAGGAGCTGTGACAATTTATGTGACATGGCATCTGACGGTTTATGCCGAGTGCTTGGCTCTGGCTCCCAGGAGTGTCTGTCTGTGGTCAGTCCCGTGCCACTGTGGCTGCCAAGAGCAGCAGGTCCCTCGGTGCCCGTGGGGAGGGGTCCTGCTCCGGCCAGAGCCCCGGGGTGCCGAGGAGCCGGTCGGGGCCGTGTGGGCAGCGCTGACCTCCCCGCCGCGCAGCTCCCGCCGGAGCCGATCGATGGCCGCGCTGTCTGTCTGCGCCGCCGCCTTCCCTCCTCGCAGCGAGAACCTTCTCCAGGCAGCGATCGATGCCTCTAATCTGCTCCAGCCTGTAATAAGTCATGCGAGGCAAAGCTTTTAGGTGGCATTACATGGGATTGTGGAGGCGGCTCCTCAGCTCTCATTCATAGAGCTCTTCATGGACTCGCAGAGAATCTACTGCGTCCCGCCGGTGCATATCTAAAGACTATAAAATGCTTCTGCAGGTCTAAACTCCACATGCTGCTGTGGTGTGTGGACACAATGGGATCAAATTTCTGTTTTCTCTTTCGTGTCCATCCCTGTCCCTGCTGACGGCCCCTTGTTAGACACAGGGCTTGTTCCCGCATTGCTGGGGTGGCAGGGAGGCAGCAGGGGAGGTTGCATGTTAACAGTGCAGTTTATTTTTCGGCTATAACATGAAGCATCACTATTCTTCTCCATGACTGGAAGCTGTGAAAATCACTGAAGGTTGTTGAGAGAGTCCCAGGCTGATTTTGTTGCAGAGTTTTGCCCAGCAGGGACTGCTGCCCCTCCTAACAGTGCAGCTTGGTTGGTGTAATCCTGCCCTGCCAAAGCGCTTCCAGGGCTCTGGGCTGGGAGGCTGCCTCCCAGTTGGCTTCCAGGGGCACAGCGTGGGACAGGGCTTTGTTTATCATTAGTGAACATTCCTGTCACAGCGAGGTGCGAACCTAAGTTTCCCTCTCTTCAGGCGAGGTTCACAGAGGTGCAAACACCTGTCCCTCGGTGCTTCACGTTTTATCTCAGGTTAGACAAAGAACCTCCAACTTCCGTTTCATGAGAGGCTTTGGTTCTTTGACAGAAGCAAAATTGTCATATTCAGGTTATTACCGGGGACTTCGTTCCACCTTGCGGCTGGTTTTGGTGGTTTGCCGATTTTTGAGGTTTTTTCCGCTTATACATCAGACTGGTCAAGGGGGTTCCCATTCTGGGTATTTTCAAAGTAAGTTTTGATGATTTTGCTTTTATGTCTAAAACCCTGTTGTATCTTTCGGAAACTTGAGTCCTGCCGCTCGGGACTTCCTGGGGTGCTTTTTCTCTGTGCGTTCGGGCAGAGGCGGGCGGGGGAGCACACCGAGCCGGGTGCTGTCCGTGCTGTCCGAGGGGAGGGCGGCACGGGCGGAGGTGACAGTGCGGCGGGGGTCGCTCCCCGGGGCGGGGGGCTTTGTGCGGCCGCCCTCATTAGGATGCTGCGCGGTCCGCGGGCTCGCCAGCTGTTCCGCCGCCCCACAATGTGCCGCACGGCCCCGCCACGTGGCTGCCCCGCCGCAGCGCCCGGCCCTCGCATGGCATATGGTGTCTGGAGGCACACAAGATGCAAAACTATTCTGCCGCTAATGCACAATGACTCATAGCATTGCTAATTTTTCCAACAAAAGCCCACTTCCACACCCACACTTTTAACCCCTCGGGCTAAAAAGCCTCTTCTTTAGTTTCAAAGCCTTGGAAATGTAAGGAGGTGGCTTCTGGATCAATATCTGAAACCCTATATTTATTTAAAGCATATGCACACTCTAACGCTTATTTTAAATTTCTATAAGAGGCGGTTTTGCAAATCGCTGCTCTAACGTGCGGTAATTATTTTTTTTTTTTTTGTTTCAAAGTAGATTCGTCGCCAAGTGCTGGGAATTTTAAATTCTTTTACAGTTAACGTATTTTAAAAACAAACAAACAAAAAAACCCCAAAAAAACAGAAGTCACCATAGATAACTTTTTATTATTTTTTCATCTAAGAGAAGCCAAACATTGTAGTATTGTAGCCAGTGTGTATACAAGGATTATATATTTCAGTGCAAGTTTCCAAGCTGCTTGGTGTAAGCAGCTTGTAATATTTGGGGATCTTTGCTATTTACCGGCTCTTTGGGGAGAATAATAATGCACTTTCCAACTAGAGGGAGCTGCTGGTATCCCTGATGCTGATTCTTAACCTTCCAGTCTAATTCCTTTGTGCAGAACGTACAGCAATCGTTTTGACGTTTTAATAAAATTAAGTTAAATTACCCCGAGTAATTTAGATTAAAAGGATGCGTCTTAATTCTTACAGTGTAATCATCAAATTAAACTGCAAAATTCAGGGAAAACTAAAGCACATCCTGGTTGCGTGGCACACGGGTGCTCGGCATGAATGTGGAATTATATAGGTCATGAAAAGGCTCGTTAGGAGGGAGTGAAAAGCCGCGGCTCGCGCACCGCTGTTGGCAGACAAAAAGCCGAAGGGAGGTACGAGCCCCGGGCAGGAGCGGCGCGGCGGGATCCCCGCTCCCTCCGGCGCGACAAAGGAACAAAGGGACCTGCGGGCGCCCATGGAGGTGGCCGAGCCCGCGAGGAGGAGGCGCTCGGGCTCCCCGGGAGCCACTTGTTACGGGGCCCCTGCGGGCAGTGCTGCCGCAGGTGAAGGCTCCCGCAGGGAGGGATGTAAGAACTCCTGCCTGTGGAAAGTCTTTCCTAGGGGGTGGTTTGAGGGTGCCTGTGGGGCTGGTGATTCCCCACGCTGGCCTGTGGTGGAGTTCCCCATGGGTCTGGTGGGATGCACCATGTCCTCAACAGGGTGCTGACCTTGGAAACAGCAGTTTCCATTCAGCAAGGCCGTTCCTGTGTCCCCCCAAACCACACGTTTGCCTCTCCATGGTGGTGGAAAGGTGAAGGGGGTGCAGAGAGCACATGCACACATGGGCATTTCCCCTTGCACCTCCCCAACACTCCGGATGCCAGCAGCAGTACAAACATGCAATTGCCAATACAGATTCCCATTGCTGTGAAACATCTCTTTTTCTCTTTTGAGGAACCCCTGACTTCAGTGTATGGTGTCCCTGAGCCATACATGCTGCAATTGCTTAATCAAAAGTTAAGTAGTTTTCTAAACAGGAAAAATACTTTTAGATTTAGCTGTGAATTTTATTAATGGCTTTGTTTCTCTCTTATTGAAAATGAGTGGCTGAATCTGGTGTTGGCCATGCTTTGAGGAGGTAACACAGATCACCTCCTGGCTCCTCTCTAGCCTGACAGGTTCTGTACAGCTGATACCAAGAGAAGGAGGCACAGATATTTTTTATGCCTGTTACGCAAACCCCAGTTTGATGGGTAGCACCATAGTCTTACATCGTTCCTTGGAGAGGAAAGGCTTCCCATCTACCTGCACTTTGAAAGCCATCCTGTTATTGAGGAAATAAACATGGTGGCAGCATGAGAGAAGAACAGGAGAAAGCTACTTCTTGTGTAGCAGGTTTACAGGCTGGCATGTTGAATTTGTGTTTTTTCTTTCCTCAGCATCATACTTCTGTGTGTATTTCCCAGTACGATTAACTGCAGGGTTCTGGTGTATAAACAGGAGCAGATGGCTTTTAATGATTTCTTAAATCTAATGCTTAGTAACAATCTAGTGCATGTACAGTATTTTCTGTTAAACAAAATCTCAGGTAATTTGCTGGGTTTTAATACCTCTCTGAATTGGTCTGGTCCAGGTTTTTTTGAGAAACTGTAATTTCTGCTGAATGTCTGAATTTATGGCACCTCTTTGGGCTCCTCTGCCTCGCTCATTGTCACCTGTGTGTGACAGTGTGGATGATCTAATACCTTACTGGCCTATCATTTATTGGCTTCCTTAAGTAAAGCAGGCTTTCCCCTGCCTGCCTCTCCGCTGGGCAGGGCAGTGTTGTTCAGGCAGCAGGTATTTCACTTGAAATTGTAGTGATAACTGTGTAACAAACTTGGGGGTAGCTCAGTTTCTCAGTGCCGCAAAGTCTCGACACCAAAAATGCATCATGAAAGTGAACTCACTGCAACTTAAGCTCAAGCTCGCAGGCCCTTTGCTTTTCACGTGTTCCTGAAAGCTCTTACCTGAACTTGTGCCGTCCCTGTGACCCTGACTGGTTTCCCAGGCCTGGAAGGGCACTTGTAAGGGCTGTGCATGTCAGACTATCACCGTTCAGGCCACACAAGTGCAGCGGTGCAGGGAGGATGACAGCATGGAGCTGTTCCTGGGGGGAATGAGTCCTGAAGCTGATGCTCAGAGACTCCATATATCATAAGTGAGCAGGTCCCTTTACTATGAATTTCTGTCTCCACCTCAGCACCTTCCTCTCCCTGCTGCCAGCCTCTATTGCACCTGGAAAATTCAAGGTTCTGAAAACACCATTTCTCACAGGCAGCTCCAGTGGTAAGGAATGGAAGTGGCTGGGATTATTTTTCTGTCCTTAGTTTTTAAATAGAACTCCATGTTATTGAAAGTTTCGGAGGGTTGTAGGAATAGCAGTTACAACCCACACATACCAGTCTGAGTAACCTGTGTGCTCTGCACCCTCTGAGGGCTGATCCAGCCCCTGGCCTGTCTGGGGAACAGTGCAGCCCCCCTCATTAACTCCGTGGGGTTGGCAGGAGAGAGGGGTTGTTCCAATCCAGAAGAACTGTTTTAACTCAGAAACCTTTCTTTCTAGGCTTTCATAGAGCCTGTTGGGTTTTGTGCTCCTGTGTTTTATGACTTGTTGCCATGATAATTCAGCTCATCTTACAGGTTTCTCTAATTGTGATTGATGTGTAATCATTCATTTTATTGAACCTCATTAAGGTCTGTGAACCTCTGTCCCAACTTACAGTAATTAGAGCCCAGATAGCCATTCCATCTGTTCCCAAGCACTGGTTAATTAATGAACTTTTAACGTGTTCTTTGCCTTGTAAAAGCCCTCAGTATTCTCAGGTTGCTGAATAGGATTTGCATGCCAGCATTTCCGTTTGTTTTAAATGCCACAGCAACGTGCAGTTTGGAATCCCAAAAGTCAACACACAAAGTCCTGGGATCTCGGAAAGCAAAGTGGGGAGATTTTGCTTTCTGTTCCCGCTTTGCGCATCAATTACAGTATCTGTGAAACTGGGGTTTGCAAACAAACGGCTCACAGGGACTTCAGTGTTCTTTAATGCCCTAAACAACAGGTTTGGATCTTCCCTTGTATCACTAAAGAAAACATACAGAGACCAGTAAACAAAATGTTCCTTTTTTCATGTTAGCACTCACTGGAAAACCATTGGAAACATGATACCTGCAGACATGCGTTTTCCTCCTCTCTTATTTCATCCTTTTGTTACATTTTGAGCATTGAGCCAGAGACAGCTTTATTAGTTTTTTGTAGTGTTCATTGTAAGGAGATTTTAGGATGGAGCACAATTCCAGTGCTGCTGGAGCTGTCAGCAGCATTGTAATAATGGTCCAGAATTGGGAGAAAACAGCAGGACCCAGAAAACAGCAGGTGCTCAGAGTGTTTCTCTGCTTCACCTCTGTGTGTTCTGACTGTGCAGTAACGTGCTGAGTCAGTGATTTGTGTACAGTGAATAAATTGTTGCAGTTTTTAAAAATGACAGTCAATTTCTCTTCTCTAAGCAGACAGGACAGACAATACTTCCAGTGCTGGGAGTTTTAAGAAAAAGTTTGCTTTTGGTGGGTTGGTTGTTTTTTTTTGGGGGGGTTGGTTTTTTGTTTGGTGTGGTTTTTTTGGGTTTTTTTGCATTGCTGCATTTGTGGTCTGCTGTTTTTTCATGCAGCACAGTGGTGTGGGGCTGTGGCTGTGCCTTGGTCCATGTGGATTGATCGGTGTTTACCTTCAATATTCAGGACAAGAATTAAGTCATACCACTCAACTCCCTCAAAATCCCTTTCAGCATCCAAAGGCCGACCATCTGTCTGGTCCAGCCATTCTTTCCTCCCCCAGTATGCATCTGAGCCAGTGCTTTGAGCAAGGCCGTATCCTGGAGAAGCAAAATATAAAGTGAAATAAAAGTCCTGGGCCTGGGGCCACGTTTAGCAACACAAACCCTCTAAATTGTAGGCGTTGTTTGTCAAATGGTATAGGGAACCCCTGGGTTTGAGGTGCCTTCAGCATGCTCGGCTGTAGCATGGTGGGTGTTCAAGGAACAGGCAGACTTCCCTATGGCAAGATTTCTAAAACAGCTATTTTTAATTCCTTTTCCAGTGTTTCCGTATGCTAACTCATCCTCTCACTGCTGACCCCACACTCAAATGGTCCATTTGGCAAATCCACATGTGCTCTGCTCCTCCTTTCTGCGACTGAAGTGCTTTAACTTTCAGGTCGCTGACATGTTTGCAAGAAAACCAGGATTTTTCTCAAGCTTTTGGGGAATAACCGTGTTCTGCTGGGACCATACTGGTTTGTACATAGTCCCAGCACAAAGTGTCAGGTGTGTGAGGCTCTGCCGCAGAGTCTCTGCTTCTTCATTGCTGACATTCTGTAAGCCCAAGGCTGTGATCTCCTGAAGTTTTACCAAGGTGTCATTCCACTGGCTGGGATTGAGTTATAACCAAAGGAATTGGGCTTTTTTGGAGAGGGGGAACAAATCTATTCAGCATGTTACTTTAAAGTTGATATTTAGAGGGATGAAGTTCTGTTTACATGAAGAAAACTGGGTTGTCATTCCTGGGCAGTCCCTCTCCTCCTCTCCATAAGCATTTGGACTCAACAGTTCAACACATGGTCAGCAGAAAAAATGTGCAGACAATCCTGGTGAGATCTGAGCAGTGAACAGGGAATTCTGATGAATGAATGAGAGGGGGGGATCTCTCACCCCACTTCTTTGGTGCCATTGTGCTGTTGGCCTTGCTCTGGTTTTCGGGAGGTGCATTTCCCTGCTGTGGGTGAGCAGAGACCTGTTCTGGTGTTTGCTTCTAAGGCTGATGGATGGGAGTCCTCCCCACTGCAAGGAGATCTACAGGAAGAAACCTCTGCCTTCCTGCAGCAGAATGAGCATTTTGGGGTAATAGATGAGTTTAGGGTAATAGATGCTGTATACATGTTTGAGGAGTATTTTCTTTTAAACCTATAAGTAGGGGTCCCATTCTACCCTTAGCCATCTAAATGGAAGTGTTAATTAAGGTAATTACAGTTAAGGCTGTTTTCTGATAGGTAACCGATTTTAAATAATAGACATTTACATTAAGATGTTAATATTGCCTGTATTGTGTTTAATACTAACTTATTTTTAGATTAAAATACTTTTAGTGGTTTTTCTGTATGTGGCCTGTAAAATGTGTTTGATGTTATTTGGGTTTATTAGGAGAGGTAAGAAGGATGTTGTTCCATGAGCTGTTAAATATTATTGTGTTAATCCATATTTTAAAGGTTCAAAGTCTGTACTAGCTCGTGTTCCTCTGTTCTTGTTGCTGTTGGTACAGACGTCCTTGTATGGAGCATTCTCATTTGTGTGAAAAACAGAATTCGGCTCAGGCCATGCATAGATTGTCAGAAAGATTAAAGTGTGCATCGTGCTATTTTTCTTCTTTCAGAAAGGGGCCTTTGATGTGCTAATGTTCACTTTCTCTCTTTTCATTCCGAAGTGCTGGGCATTGTTTCGAGCTGCAGAACAGTATCTGCTTCAGAGAGGCAGATTCAAACACCCCGGAGCCCAACCTTGAGCTAGGTAGCAGCAGGAGCAGTGATATTAGTGGCCTTATACAGGGGATCAGATAGCAGTGTGCCTGCACAGAGAGCCACCACGGCAAAGCCAGGGCAGTTATTGGAAAGAGATGTTGCAAAAAAGTCAAATATTTAATTCCAAATACCCCACTTTCATGTGCTGGTGTTCCTGCTGGTACACAGCGTCACACACAGGTCCAAACCAGAACACTTGGCAGTCCAAGAGGTGCTGTAGGCTCTGAAATCACTCCCAAAAACAAGGCTGTGATGTATTTCCAAAGTTAATTAGCAAGTGAAATTATTTGGATGGGCTCCTCTTGTGTTGCAGTGGGCATTTTCCAGCTAATGGATAAAATCTTGCAGGCTGCTCACAGGACCGACTCACGCTCAAGTAGCAGAGGCCTGATGTGGGTCATGACACAGTTTATAACTACTCATACTTATGCTAAAGACACCCATTCTCCTTTTGTTACTGATTGGTGAGAAATAGTTTCCTGAGTTCCACGAGAAGGTAAATATGGGAAGCATCAATGTGTAACTGGGCAGAAGCGAGTGCAGGGTTGGCTGTGTTCTGCAGAAGACAAAATAGTTGACAATTGAGTGGTAAGAACCTTCTTTTTAAAACTGGGTGAAATTTGGCGGGCGATTTTTGAGGAAGTTAAATTTAACCTGGAAGAAAACTTGAATACAGAGGAGCTGACAGCATGCAGCCTCCCTGCTGTGTCGCTGCTTTATGAGGTTGCTGTTCCTGTATGTTCTTCTCTGCTTCTGCCAAATTTGATGCTTCATTAAAAATTCATCTTCTGCTCCCCACCTTTCTCTTTGGGATCCCCATCATCACCTTTTATATCTGAAGTGACTCAGCAGTTAAGGATTTCAAAGAACTTCAGAAGTTTAACTTGAAGCAGCGGTGTGAACATTAAGGAAATGATGTATTTCAGTAGAAGCTTCCCGGGTCTGTGCTCAGGCTGGGTCTGTGAGGAGGCTGTGCCACCTGGGCACGGGCCATGTGCCCTGAGCAGCCGGACCCCCGGACTGGCACCAGGGGCTGAGCTCCTCGCACACACGCTTTGTTAGGATCCCTTCTGTGATCTATAGAGCCGGTGCTTCCAGGCACGTGCCGGGGAAGGGCCGGCCCGTGCGGTGATTTGTGGTCACCGTCACAAAGGAGCGTCTCTGTGCTGGCTGGAGAATGAGATGTGTCAGAAGGGCCTGGCAGGAAGCAGATGGAAAGGGCTGTGCAGAGCAGAGCGGCGCTGGGCTGTCGCTGGGGGCTCCGAGGCAGGTTTCTGATAGCCTTGGAGAAAGGCACCGGAGCAGCACAGTTGTCACCAGTTGCTGTCCACCTCTCCTGCCCGTGCGGGCTCGCAGGGACTGGTGACTCTCCTGCCTGATTTCTACCCCCCCTCACAGCTGTCTCTGTGGCAGCACTGGCTCACTCATTTGCCTTCTCAAATCAGATTAATTGTCCGTTTGAACAAAGTGCTGCCGCTCTGTGAGGGGGCCGTAATCTCATCGCAGTGGAAGCTTGTGCTCCATAACCCAGACACCTGGGCTATGGGTGGCCATGCAAAGCCTTTGCTGTGCCCCATGGATTGCACAGCAGAATTGCTCACTGATGCTCTTCCCTGGTGTATTTGTGTGATGCCAATCTTCTGAGCACCTGGCGGGTCTCACCACAGGCAGAGGTCACTGCACCTCCTACCTGGTGACATGCAGCTTCCACAGCCCTGCCCTGAACGGGCATCTCACATGTTCTTTGGAACCACCTTCCTGGTTTGTCCAAACCCTTCATGTTGTTTCTATCACATTTCTTCCTATAGGCAGGAGTTTTTTTCTTTTGGGCTGTCTTGGGGCAATTTTCAGCACTTCTGGTCCTGTTCCCTGGTGTGTTATGACCTGTACGTAATAGCCTGGTTTCTGACTGGGTCTCCTTCTCACTCCTTTTTATGCTGGTTTGAACCTGGCTCCTCCTGGGTGAGTGTTAGAGCTGGCTGTCCACTGAGGGGTGCAGCCAGCCGAGCAGCCCTCCACCATCCTCCCTAGTGCTCTCTCCATCTCCACCATCATTTCTCCTGTGGTTGGATTTAGAACTTGGTTATTTAGTAGTGTATCATACTGCTCAGTCAGCTCTTGCCCTATAATTAAATGTGATGATAAGACTCCATAGCCACCTTGAGTTACTTGAAACCTGGGGGAAATATTTTCAGAAACAGCAGAACATTTAGAAAAAGTTAACAGCAGGGAAACCATTACATTAACTTGCCCTTTTGTGAAGGAGTTGCCTACATTTTTAGTTTTGGTCCTTCCCCACTCATACACACACATCCTCACCTTGGTAAATTTAAAACCCCCAGATTTCATAAACATGCACCAGAATTTTAATTTACTCCTTTGGGGAAATGGGGAATCATCACAGCATGGACAGTGGCTGAGCTGTGCCAGGAAAGTGGAATCCAGTTCCACTACTGGGAGGTCACTTCCAGGGGAACAAAATGTTATTTTAAATGCTGACTTAATCATGTGCTGTTGGGCTGAGATTGTCCCAAAGGAATAAATCCATTGGGTGGTGCCTGCACTGCTGTACCTGTCGCAGGCTGGCCACTGGAAAGAGTATTTTCATTTAATGGATTTTAAGCAACATTATTCAAAGATCAACAAAAGGCGTTGTGTGTTATATGAATAAAGGATTTCCCCTGGATCCTTGTTAACCCTACAATGCCGAGCCAGTGTAATTGAAGTGCAGCCACCTGGCAGGGAGCTCTCTCATCAGCTGCTGGGAGGGCTGGGTTGGAGGCAGCGCCAGGTGTTGCTGTGCAGTGCCAACTGATGGTCACCGAGGCAGGGACAGAGCAGGGACCCACTCTTGGGCAATCCAGTGGGGCACAGGTAGAACAGGGAAAGGAGTGGTGGAAATGGAGCCGCTGCCAAGCTCCTGCCACCTCCAGGGCTCAGTCAGACATGGGCAGCTCTTTGTTCACAAGTGGTCTCTGTCACTCTGAGCTCCGTGCCTAGGGAGTCCCATGCTTTGGAATATCCACACCAGTTACAAATATGCTAGATTATTATTTTAAACCTCCCTCCTCTTTATTTTGGTTTTAATTTAAAGCTGTGACATTCCTGCTGGTTTTTTATGATTTGTTCTTTCTAGCCTGTCTCACTGCAGCAACAAGTATGTTTAGTGTTAAGCGTCTTGCAAATGGTGTCACTCGTAATGGATGTGATAATAAGCCCCAGTTACCTGTCCCTAATTGTAATAAATGTAAATTACCAAGTATAATAGACCTGAAACTTAGCCATTTAGTGTTAGACCCAGAAATAATGAAAATATCTGTAAGAAACTAGAAGGGGTAAAATTATTTTGTGTAACTACATTTTGTTCTGCTTGTAGCTGCCAGATCATCATACTCTTATCAAACTGACAGGGAGGGTTTGATAATATTTAGTAGATGAAAATACATGATTTTTCCCTTAATCAGAGAGTGAGAGTTTGACAAGTCCATCGGTTACATCCAAAGCACAGAGGTGCCCCTTTCTGAGATGTCAGTGGCTGTAATTGAGTTACAACTAAATTAATTGAGCTCTTTTTTTTTAGGAATAAATCCATTCAGCCTGTGGAGGTATATGGAATATAAATGCATGAATTCCTATGATGCAGCCTCATGCATCCAGTCAATATTTGTAAACACTTAGAACTGCTTTAGAGATTATAAACTTCATAAAAATTGTATTTTCAGAGCAGTTAAGCTTTCCAGGGATTTACACTTGGAAAACATTTAATTTTGAAGACCTGGAAGCCTCGCTATTGAATATCAAGAGATGCAAATCTGTGTGTGTGAGTGATACATGATATTCTGTAAGCAATGGAGGAGGGCATTTGTTACCTCCCACAGGCTTACACTGCTTTAACTCCTTCCTCTGTGTGTAAATCAGTTCAGCAGACACCTTGCTGCTCGTTGTGGGCAGAAAGATTGATTCAAAACTAACCAAATTACAATTTTTGTTTCATTTTATTTAAAATCAAGAAAGACAGTTCCTTTTGTCCGTGTTCATGTAGATGACAATGGTCTGCTGACTTCTCCTTGGCATCTGTGCCCCATTTAAATAGCACTTGTAGCATTGTGCTCAGAAACTTAAAACACAGGCTTTTCCCAGCCAGTCTGTAGTGACTGTAATTTGAGTTGGTTTGTGAGTCTGCAGCTGCCCTGCCCTGAAAGGTCTGGGTGCAAATGTGCACCTAAGGGTGACTCTTCCCTGTTGAGCACAGATTCTGGAGGCACCTTCTGGGTCTCACTTGGAACATGCTGGATAAAACCCATGCAGCTTGGCCAGCTGTGAGTGGGCAATGTTGCAGATAACCTCTGTCCTGTGATAGCACACCCCAGGACTGACTTTAATTCAATATTTGGTCCACACATGCTGCAAAAATAGGGGTCAGTCAGTCACTCTTTCCTCCGAAGAATGAGAATTACAAACACTGACCACCCTGTGCAAGCAGCCCTGGCTTTTCTCCACAGAGTTTTTGGGAGGCTCTCCTTGCAGCTCAGCATCTGTCTTCATGAGCACCCCTTGTGCAGTGCCTCGGGAGTGCCTGCCCTGTGGAAGGGCATCGACTCTGTCCTGCATCAGGCTCAGTATTCACTGTTCTTCACTGCTGCTAGTGCAGGGTCCAGGTTTTCAAAACTTCTCCAGGTGTGCCTGGTAAAGGCTGTCAGTAATTTCACTATCTCTCCTAAAGGGTCCTGAGGGTGACATTTAATGGTGCTGAAAATCCCACTGCCACTGCTCTCAAGCAAAAACTTACTAGAATAGTGCGTGGTGGGAAAATGTTCAAAAGAAACGGTTCCAAAAGAAGCCCCTTCCCTGTGACACACAGACTAGAACAAAGGTGGAAAAAAGTAATAGTATTGATGGTATATGGTAACAACAGTAGCCCAAGGATGGTACGTTATCCCTGGGTGTACAAGCAGCCCATTCCAAGGAACTGGGAGGCATAAGGAAATGACAAATAATTGAGTCTTTGTACCTTTGCCCTTTTTCTAAGATGTTCAAAAGTAACAGCTCATTAGCGGAATTACTGGAATAGGTGCATTTTGTTAGTGTTTGAATAAAATTCAGACTGGGACAAAGCAGGGGAAGCATTGCTCAGTAACACATGACCTTTCCTGCAGTTATTTATCCCTTGATACTCACCCCGTTTGTGAACAAGACAGATAATTGCAGAATGTGAACTGCATCTGTACAGACACTGATAACACAGGATGGCACCGTGTTGGAATGATCCCTGCAAATGGGACCCTGGGATTTGTCTCTCCTGTGAGCCCTGTGCAGCCAGGGCCCTGCAGAACAGCAGTTCCCTTTCACAGGCAAAGGCAAGATGTGCCCAGGCTCTGCTCCTGATGAGGGGCTTGGGAAGGGCCATCCCTGCAGGCAGCACGTCTTCTCAATGCTCCGTTCTCTGCACCTCTCCCACCCATCTTCAGTTTTTCTGCTTCCACATTATTTCCCTGGGTGAAAAAGTACTTTGCTAGAGGAAACAGATGGAAGATAACTCACCTCAGTGCCCTCAGGAGAGAGGATCTCAACATCTGCTCTGGGGCACTGGGAAGGTGACTTTCAATGAGACCTGGGCAACTCCTGTCCTTTTATCTCAAGACTGAGTAGGGAACTACTCAGTATAAAGGAAACATATGTGGGGAGTCATGCCCCCTAATTTGCTGGCCAAAAACTTGTGCCAGTGATGTCATTACAGCTCTTGCAGTACAGAACTCTTTCAGAAACAGCTTCTTGGTGGTTAGGTCTTTGTGTGCACTGCAGAGTTGCCAGTCAGGGCTCCTGCTGCTCTGACTGGTAACAGACCATGATGTCATCACTGTAATCAATAGAAATATTTTCATCAAAGCCTTATCAGTACAGTGATAAGCACGGAGTGCAGTGGCTGACTGGTCCTTGGATGGGCAGAGCTGTACCATGCAAAATGCACAGTGCTGTGTTTTAGACACAGCTGTGTGTGGTTGGTTGTCACCACTGAGGAACACACTCAACGAGAACAAAGTTAGGGAAGGGACTGAGGGGCAGATCCAGCTTTTTGATTCTCTGTGCAAACAGGACTGCCTGGGAGAAGAGCATTGCAGGTGTTCAGTGGGAGAACAGAAAAAGCTCCATGTAGGGATGAGCACGAGTGCCATGAGAGCACAGAATTGTATTAGGGCAGGGAAGTGACCCGGTGTCCCCTCGCTCCTGCTGCGGAGCGGTGGCTCTGTAACGGTACGTGTGTCTGCTCCCGGGGGCTTCCCGCCAGGAGGAGCGCGAGGAAATTAAGATGAAAGCTTGTTTTCTCCCTTATTCATAATAAATGCAAAATTCTCCCCTGAAGCACTTGGCATGACTAATGTGCCACATATTCTTGATATCCCAGAGCGGCAGGCGAGTGCTTCTGCCAGACGGGTGCTCGCAGCACACCTTGGGCCACGTGCCGCCGAACAGCGTCGGGAGCCAAGAGCCGGCGCCGGCGCGGGGCTTCACACAGACGAGCATGAGCTGGAGCCTTTTGCCTCAGGGCACCTTCAGTATGGCTTTGCTCTTACACTGCTTGATTTCCACGGAGATGCTTTGAAACCACGTGAAACGTGTTTCTGTTATGGTTGTGTTGCGCTTTGCTCTTTAAAGCAACTAATGGCAACTGTGTGCGAGGGGACCGAGGTGCTGCGCCGTGTGTGTTGGGAAATGCTGTGGCTGTGTGCCCTGTGACTCGGAGCAGACAGGCTTTGTGGGATCTGAAGCCCATCTCTGTCAGTCAGCACTGAGGTTCTTTTGTCATCCTGTGCAGAGACCCAGGCCCCGCTGTGGGGAGGGAGGGGGCAGAGCTCCAGGCATGGTGCCGAGGCACTAGGCAAACGCTCCACAAATGAGGGACCCATTTGCAAACCTCTCTGTACCTGTCATTTTCAGGGAGAGTTGTGTCTCTTGCACACTAGAGTGTTCTGGGCTCCAGCCATCGCCCTCCAGGCCCACCAGCTCAGCCTGTTTCTGCGCTTATGCGTGGAGGGGTGGCAGAGCAGCAGAAAATTACGCCATGGAGAGGATGAGCTCTTGGTTTCGGCAGCAGAGGATCATCTGCCCGTTTTGGATAAGGAGGAGGAACAGCAGCCCTGGCACAGGCTGGCCCTGCTCTGCTGGGGGAGCGCATGGAGCTCTGGCTCCCCTGGCTGCAGCACAGACAGATGGCTCTGGTGGGGGCTGGAGAGGGGGCCCAGCTCCCACAGACCCGTCGGTGGCACAGCCTTGGCTCACATGTGTCTCAAGTGTTACATGGACCAATTTAAGATACGCGTCACTGGAAAGTTTGCATCTCAGATGCTTGGTTTATAAAAAGTACGTAAGTCTGCGGTTGCTGACAGGTACAATTTAATTGCACCTGTTCAATGAAGGATATATGTTACTAAAATTCCCCCAAAAGTTCTCAGTGAAATTCATGCGGCAGTGACGGTCACTAGACCATAAACGATGGTGAGCCCAATCAGACAGATGGAGTTTCACACTGAAATTGCCTGGCACCACATTTTAAAAGCACAGTAACTCCATCCTGTGCAGAACTGGGGAGGACAATTAGGTGCAGAAAGGTCATCTGCCAACACATCTCTGTTAACCTCAGTTTTATGGTCCTGGCTTTATTCTGCTTTGGTAAGTCCCAAACGTTTATGTTTTTGTTTGTTTTCTAAACTGCTGTCATGGTGTCAGGAGCAAACCCCTTTTTGTGGAACCATCTTTGGTCCCTATGATACAAGTCAGGATGAAACTGAAATAGCTATTTCTTGCATTGAACAGTAAGTTCAAAGATTTTCTGCAAGTCTCCCTAGTTGGGTGAAAGAAGGAATTGGCACGTGGACATGTAGACAGCCTTGATGTGTGATGGACTGGAAAGAGCTGTCTACCTCTATACTTTCAGCTTGTCCACTGGCCAGATGCCCTGAAAGCCCTTCTCCGGGTGGGATGCACATCACAGATGGGAGCTGCAGTAGGTTCATGCCAACAGTCCGCATTAACGGCCTCACAGTCCCTCTGGACCTGGAGGAACAGGCGTTGGAGCGTGTGCTTTCCGTGGACCCCAGTGATTGGGTGCCAGTCCTGGAACTGGTGCCCTGTGGTATTGGCATGGACTGCAGTCTGTGGAGAGCAGCCAGTCAATTCTCCCCTTGCCGTCCACAAACCCACAAACATTTTGTCTTTTATTTGCCCGCTGCATAAGCAGAATGTGTCATTGTTTCCATGTGTTAGTGCAAGTATATAAATGCTGCCAGAATGTTTTTATTTTCAAGTAAAATGAAAATGGGGAAGCACTTGCTAGCCATTGCCATCATCAGAGAGGGGGTCCTGAGGGTTTTGCTTGAGGTCAGCAGAATTAAGGTTAATAAGTTTTCAGGATCTGCTATTGACAAATAATCGACTTCTATATTCCCTGTTGGTAAATAGGCAGTTAGTTATGGTTTAATGTTGTGTGTGTGCGGAGAAGGAAATGTTGGACAGGTTCTGACCCCAGGACTGCTCAGGCCACCTGCAGAACCCAGACGACAGGGTTTTCAGTCTTTATGTTTTAAACTGTGTGTCTGAAACTGGCTCTGTGTTAAGTCTGGAAGTGATGCTGGTAGGTGAGAACTGAGTGCTGTCTTAGTACTTGCCTCTCCAGTGAATTTTCTGCCTTTTGCCTCCTTTTTCATTCTCTGTCTGGAAGGTCCTGTGTATTTCACCACAGAACTTTGCAGGTTATCCTGCTGCTGCAATAAGATGATGTGTTTTACTGCAAATAGGTAATTTCACGTTTCAGTGTGTTGGAGTTTTTTTTCAAACAACCTTCATTGGGAGATTGAAATGTTAAAATAATTGATATACTGCTAAGACACTTCTAAAAGCTCATAATATTCAAATACTGAGATTTCATTGCTGTATCCAAGTAGGAGCTAAATTCCCACTCTCCACAGTTTTTTATATATTCATGATCAATATTCACACCTTGTCTTGGGTCTCAACGTCATTATTTCACATTAAATGAAAAAACCTGTTTGTGCCTGTTTAAAACATTTTGCCTTGGAGTTTTGCCTTGGCAGAAGCAAAATGTAAAATAATGCAGTCATGGAAGGGTGGGTCAAATTGCCGTGTGTATTAAAAGAGGAGCTTTTGATCAGCTCCTTCAAGGGTCTGGTATGACTCCATTTATCTGAAGATCTCAGGGGATGCTCCAAACCTCCAGATAACTGGGGGCTTAGTTAATCAGGGCTGCCAGCTGTCCAGCTTTTCACGGGGTAGGGTCCAAGATCACAGCCTGTCCTCTGCAGCCAGGCCGCTGCAGCAGCGGATTTGCATCCCTGCAGCCCTCGAGCCCTGAGGCTTCTCTAGGAAAGCCACCACGGCACTTGGGGCTCCCTCCCGGTGCTACTCAGCCCAGAGCACTGAGTTTGCTGAACCATGGGCTGCATTTTTAAACCAGCATTCCATCTAAATGCTGCTTAGTATTCAGGGTACCTGGGTGTCAGGTGGGCTCTGCCCAAAGCTTGCAGGAGCAGCACACAAAGTTCAGGTTAAAATGATTCAGGATAATGTTGTCATGTGTGTAAGTCAGCGGCATTTTGTGACCAGCTTTTAGGCTGAAGGCACAGCACATTTGTGTGATGCAGCTCTGACAGAACTATTGCTGCAGGCATTATTGGGATGGATGTGTTCCTGCAGGGGGACAAATAGGAAACTTCTTGAGGCCTTTTTTAAACAGGATGGAGGTGTTTTTCAGAGAGTTCTTTACAGCTTGTTCATGATGCCTCCACTTTAAAATTCCTAAAGTTCATAAAATTTTAGTTGACTTTTTATTTTAGTGAATCCCAACTGTTCTCCCCAATCTGTGAATGCACTGAAACAGAGATGGTGGGGAATTTAGTTTCATTTTCCTGCAGTCACTTAATTCTTTTTTGGTTAAGCTGTAAGTAAAAATGAGCATGGGCGCGCCGCTCGCGGCCCACCTGGCAGGACCCACTGTGCTGCCTCCTGCTCTTGGGAGCCGGGAGGGACACGAGGAGCAGTGGAGCGGGTGTGTGCAGCCCTTGGCCTCCCCAGGATGGGCATATCTGCACCACTGCTTTGGCTTTTTGATCGGCGAGAGGGGCGCTGCACTGGGGTCTTCCCCGCGCACCTCCGGAGCCGCCGTGGTCTGCACGGCTCTCCGGACCTTGGCATCAGCGTGGCACAGTGTGTTGTTCCTCAGCTGCCCAGCTGTTTGGCCCAGTGGTTTTTCCCAGTCTTTTGAGTGGCGATGGGCACCCTCCAGCTCATCGATAGGGTTTTACAGGGTGCAAAGCCAACCTGGTCAGCGTGTCCTCACCGTGTTTGTCCGTGTGGCATTGATCCGAAGCTGCACAGCCTGTGGTGTGCTCGCCATGGCTGGGTGTGCTGATGTGTGAGCCGTGCAGGGCCGAGCATTACCTGGCGGGGCATTATCGGGGAGAGCATGGAAAGCCTGGCCCGTACCCCTGCCCGGTTCTGAGCAGGCCCACGGGCAGACACGGCCAGGGCAGTGATGGATGGAGAGCTGTGCAGGGCGTGGATGGAGAGCTGCAGGGCAGCGATGGATGGAGAGCTGTGCAGGGCATGGATGGAGAGCTGTGCAGGGCATGGATGGAGAGCTGCAGGGCAGCGATGGATGGAGAGCTGTGGGGCAGGCGTGGACGGAGAGCTGCGGGGCGGGTGTGGATGGAGGGCTGCGGGGCGGGTGTGGATGGAGGGCTGCGGGGCGGGTGTGGATG
>VWZG01001583.1:0-13202 GCA_013396735.1 Grallaria varia
GCCTCCCTGCTTTTGAGGGAGTTGACAGCTCATGTAACCCCATTTACTATGCCCTTTGCACCCAATTCATGAGCCAGATTCTCGCCCACCACGTGATGTGTTGGTGGACATATTCCCATGCTTTCAGTGAAAAGGAAGATTTCAGGGCTTGAAGCACTGGTTAATGTTACAGTGCTAACAAGTTTCAGTTCTGCAAACTGAGGAAATAGAAAATATGTATGAGGAGGATTATTTACTATAAACAGCGCAGTATAGTTTATAAAATTCTTATTTTTTTTCATGCACAGATACACTGGATAAAATTTTCCTGTCCCTATTAAGAGGTTTGTCCACTCCAGAATTCTTTGTAAATAATAATTAATAATTCAGGATGTGATTAATCTTAAAGGTTATGATCTTTCCCATTTCTCCAAATAAAAAAGCATGTACACACCAAATATATATTTAGTGTTGAGATATCAACAGCTATGTTCACAGAAATTCTTGAGAGAAAACACTCATATTTGCATTTGTGACGTCCAGGGCAGGACTTAGAGTGCATACACATCTTTTCCTGTGCGAGTGAAAGCACACAGCATGACCTAAATGTCAGTGAAATAATTTGGAAAGCTAAAGTACAGCAGATCAAACCATACCCACAATGCAATTCAGAGGTGCAGATGCAGCTCTTTAGGTGTATCAGGGCTTCTCCAAAATTAATAAGCTCTAATATGGAGAATAACAAAGCTGCAGGATTACCTGGTTCTGCATGAGCTAAACAAGGCTTTCTGAAGTCCTGGGTAAGTACAGTGCTCACAGCAGTAGGATTTTTAGCTACCACCTCATCTAAATCCAATTCAAGTGTGCCTACAGTAGCACTTGCATGCTGCAAGGCCCAAGTACAATGTATAAATTCACATCAATAACTATGTTCAGAACTCTACAAGGCAGCCTGAGATACTCAGGCTACAATAAGTAGACGGGAGGGGATGCTCTGCAAGGAGTGAAGGAAATGAGATGATCTTTAAGGTCCCTTCCAACCCCAGCCATTCTGTGGTTCTATGAAATTCCTTCTGAGATGAAAGCCAGAATAATTCAATGGCTGTGTTATCTTCACAGTTAATGTTCCACACATCCGTAAGAGATCCAAGTGATGGCACTCTGATTTATAGCATTAAGAACATAAATGCATGAAGTTTCTGCATTTAGCCAACTGCTGAGGCTGCTCAGCACTACAGATTGCAGAACAGAGAGCGCTCTAGTCTAGCAAGAAAAAGAGCCATCACCCCCAAAATCTGCCTGACCTGCTCAGAGTGGCACATCTGTAAGCATCTGCCCGGTGCTCTGCATTTTTGGACTACAAGAATTATTCTGGGTCTTCTCTTGGGTATTTACAAATTTCAGAATGCACATATCAGTTATGTTTGTGGACTACAAGCACAGGAATTGGCCAGCAATGCAATCCTACAATAAGCAGCGATGTATCAGAACTCTAGAAAGTAACAACATATTTGGAAAACATTAAGAAGTTTGCAACTGGCTACCTGGAGTAATTCTGACATTTTGTTCTTCTTTTCAAGGATGCACCAAAATTGCCAATCTCTTGATTTCTAGAGAAGACTGTGTTTAGAGTCCATGGAGCAATCCACTTAAGTGAGCTTAGTTTTAAGCCAGAGGAAACATGCCCTTATTTACACCCAGTTGAGCTCTTCAGGTTCAGTGGACTTTTACAAATGGACAAAGGAGGTAAACTTGCCGTGTGGGTGCTGTATCAAAATCCATGAGTCAAGTGACACGTAATTCTGTCTTCCACAGGAATCCATCCAGTGTGCACTGCTAAGATGTGGTAACCCACAGGAGGTAAAATCCTGGGTAGGACAGGGCAAGTGTAGCTTCAGGAGCGTAAGACAACCTCAAGACTGAGACCTGCAATTGACTTTGTCACAGTTTAACCCCAGTTGAAAAAGGAGCCACTCATTCATTCGCTCTCCCCCATCCCCCAGGGAAGGGAAAAACCTGGAATCAGGAAGGTAAAACTGAGAAAAGTTGTGGATTGAGGTTAGGACAGTTTAACAGGAAAAGTAATGAACAAGTAATTAATTTACCAGTTCCTGTGGGCTGGTAGGTATTCAGCCATCCCCAGGAAAGCAGGGCTCCATCACACAAATACTTGGGAAGGCAAAATGCCATCACTCCAAACCTCCCCCACTTCCCTCTTCTTCCCCCAACTTTATATGCTGAGCACAACACTATACGGGCTGGAATATCCCCTTGGTCAGCTGGGGTGCCGTGTCCCCTCCCAGCTCCTCATGCCCCTCCAGGCTCCCCACTGGTGGTGTGGAATGAGGAGCAGAAAAGGCCTTGCTGCTGTGTAATGACTGTTCAGGAATAACTAAAACATCACTGTGTTACCAGCACTTTTTCCAGCACAACTACAAAACACAGCCTCATTCCAGCTACTGTGAAGAAAATTAACTCTACCCCAGACAAAGCCAGCACATTCTTCAGTTGGAAGTTTCCACATGAATGCTACAAGGAGCTATAAAACTACTCTGGGACATATGCATGTCACTTGTATTTAAAACCAGTTTACACTCCAGGAACTGAAATGGACCCACTAGGATTTGAGTATCACATCATGTAATAAGGACTGATAATAGAATTCAAGTAGTTGCCTTAATTCTCAAGCCTTTTTCCAACTCACACAGTATCCTCATCATTCCCACTTCAATTGCAATACAGTTTCATGACAAGTCCCTGTATTTTTGGTAGAATATACAAAGCCATCTCTTTATGTTCTTTATTATCAAGATAATCTTTTTAAAACCTTTTTTTTACATCTTTCCAAGTGGTTGTTTGGTTTGCTTTTTGGTTGGTTGGTCGGTTGGGGATTTTTTTAGTATATGTTCTATTGTTGCAATAAAATTCTTGGTTGTGAGCATCTCATGATTTCCATTCAAAACCATGGGTAGGTTTTTGCAGAGAATCCCCCATATTTTATCTGTTTACAGGTGTTTTGGGATAAAGAAGGGGCCCAATGCTTTCCACGATTAATAGTAAATAAATCTCATAGAATAGCCAGAGTTGGAAGGGACCCACAAGGATCATTGTATCCAACTCCTGTCCCTGTACAGGATAGCCCCAAGAATCCCACTCTGTGCCTGACAGTGTTGTAAATAAATAACCACACCTTCAGAAAGTAAGAGAGACTGCTTTTGTGGTTCTTAGAATGACTTTTTAAAGGAATTAATTGCAGAAAAAAAAAGAACAGGCTACTATTCTGACAGGATAAAAACTGGAAAGACAGACAAGGCTCTTGGTTATGCTAGCAAAGAGAAACTGGACCTGGTAAATATCCTGTTTCAACCTATAAACACAGATTGCATTTTACCTAGATTTGAATCTTACCCTGATTTCCAAAGGTCAAAATTTATCTTGTCTGACATTTCTAGCCCTGCTCATACTTGGCTTCTCATCAGGGATTTGTTTTACAGGTCCAGGCCATCCACACGCAGGATGGAGGGGAAAGAGTTCAGTCATGGATGCCTTGCAGCCCTGACCCATTCACAGTGCTTTTTAAGACAAAAATTCAGTGTTCCTGCTTTCCTCAGGCACTGCCCTCTCAATAAAGCCAGTGTTGCTGCCCGGCCATCTGCACTGGGGACAAAAGCCGCCCAGCAATCACCACGGCGGCGTTATCTGATAGCCATTAAATGTGGTCCAGATTAGCAGAGCAAATACTTCTGAGACTGCCTGATGCCTTCACACTAAGAGACGGAACTGTGGCAAATCTGGAACTCAGTGCTGGTGTTTCTGTGTTAACACTCAGGTGCCACCTAAATGCCCTGGTCCCTCGCACTGTGGGGCAGGAAGGCATCTTTGCTCTGAGGCTGTTGTTAGCTGAAGAAGGACATTTTGGTTACCTAAAAATCAGTGTTTAATTGCCCACCAGTGTGTATCTTAATCCTTTCAAAGTCAAGGTAGCACTCTTTTACTTTTACACTGGGTTTGTATCTCTTGCTGTTTAAAGGAATACTTTTTTCTTCATGTGCAAGACCTATGGATTTAAACATTTTTTATTGTTTCATTTCTCTGTAAGACATCATAAAGCAGGGAAGTGTTGGACTGAGAAGGTAATGTTTTCCCTTTTCCCTAAAAGATTAAGATGGAACTTTCATGTGTGCGATTTGGACTGCAAGTATTCTTCACTGGGCTTGTATAGTATGTAGAACCACAGACATTCACATACAGGCACTCACCCCGCAGTATAGCAAGTTACTACCGTGAAACAAGATATATCTTGTTCCCAAATGCCAGAGATTAGGATGATAAATTGCATGGATCCTCCTAACAGTTCACAAGTAACTTTTATCTTAAAGCTCAATTTTCTCACTAGCTGGAAGCAGAAAAATTCCTGTCACCTGGAAGAAGAAATACCAGAGCTAAACACATGGATTTTCTTCCTGTAGAATCCCATGTCCTCTAAAGGAAGAGCTTCCACGGCATAATCTCTGTCCTTGGCTGGGGCTGTGGTACCCTCGGTTCTGGTTGAGAACGACTGATGCACAGGCACAGAGCTTGTTGTCCCAGTGCAGTGAGAACGAGCTCTTTCCTCCTCAGAATGAAGAGACAGAGATCTCCTCAGCTGTTCTTTCATCCAGAGCTTCTACTCAGCCTTGAGACCTTTGTTTTGGCAGCTGGGAGATCCTACCACCCAAGTACCAGGAAATGTGATTAATGAATGCTTGGCTTATACGTCACGTTACATCAGCCCTTTGTGTCCAGCCTGGGATTTCCCTCTCCTATTCACTGCCTGCTAAACAACTCTGGTTATTGACTTTTTAATTGCATTTTTCCACCTCTTTTGATAATTATGTTTTCCCTTTAGATCCACCAGTCAGCTCTCGTTCACTCTTGCAGCTTTGTGAGAAGCAACCTCAGGCTGAGATCGTCAAAGCAGGCTGCACAAGTCAGGTCCTCATTTCCAAAAGGGCTTTAATCCCTTTGGGCTTCCCTGAGGAGCTTTGCCTCAGTTTGGGACTCCTGGAAAAGCCAAGTGTACATCCATCCACGATGAGGGCTGACGAGGTACAAATGATGGAGACATTCTACCCTCTAGTGGCAGGAATATCTGCCACTCAAACGCCTGCTGCACAGAGCCACCACTTTGGGCTTGGGAGAAGCAATCCAGGATCCTGGAGGCTCATAAGGGGCAACGAAGTAGGTGCTGAACATGACTTAGACTCTAGTGGAGTGGTCCTTTATACCAGATTGACATCTCATGAATCGAATAGAAAGATTTGTCCAGAAAAATGAGTGTAAAAATTTGTGTACTTAATATCATCAAGAGCTTCCTTTATTGCTGGCTCGTTCAATACAACTGTAGCAAAAGCACTTTTTTTGCTATTTTCCTATTTTTGATTTTGTTCTTAGATAATCTCAGCTACTAACCCAGAACTACCTCTAATTGTCCAAAATAATGCAGCCAAATATTAAACACTATACGTGCTTGCTGTTCATCCACAATGTATCTTTCAGGGTTAAAAAAAATGTAGAGGTAGAAAGTATGGTACGTTTTGGTATTAACAAAAATAAGATCTTAAAAACTTACTGAGAAGAGAAAAGGTTTATTACCTGACATTTGAGATCATATTCCTCTAGGTAGTTTTGCTTTTGTACAACAACAGTTGCCTCCGCAAAGCAATGGGAGGGATAAGCACATTTAATTCATGCCTGCTAATATATAGTGGGATGCAGAAAGCAGCTTATGAGTTTTCTTTTGAAATCTGGTGTTTGGGGTTTGCTCAGCTATTTGCCTAAGGGCAGGATGACGTTCCTATGGCATGTGCTTTCTTGAATTCCACATAATACACTATATTTTCTTTTTGCCTAAAACAAGAATTTAAAAAAAAAAGGGGGAAACCCCCTCCAATTTCAAGAGATAGTAATTGATAGCAAAAGGTAATAGGTCTTTAACAGGGTTATGCTCTGTGATGAAGCAGGTATTGCTTCTAAGGTTTGGCAGTGCCATCCCAGTGTTATAATCACTAGTTTGGAAAGATGTCTGATTTACTGCAGTGCTGATACAAAGGACAACCCCATTTTCAGATTCCCCACCACACATTCCAAAGCAAGGTTGCTGCCTTTCTGGAATGTTCAGAATCACAGTTTTGTTGTTGTTCCATTAGTCCATTCACTTCACTCAGCTGTCCCACAAGAGCTACACTTTGTAATTAATTAGATGTCTCTGACTAATTTCTGCTGTCTCCTCTTCAGAGTTTCTAGGAAGAAGATTTACTAAAAGGTGATGGTTGGCTCAGGTGCTCCTTGCCAGGAGCCACAATGCTTCAATCACCACAGGCACACAGCTCTGCCCTGATAATAATCAGTATCAACACTGGTCAATAAAGGAACCAGTAATTTATAGGTTGGCCTTCATAATCTTGCTTTTCTCATTTCAAAGCAGCCTAGGCTGCCTGGGTCTCTTCAGTCTTCATCTTTTTATCTTGTCAAGAGCCAAATTAACCAACACATGCTGGTGGTGAAATGAAATGCAGAGTTTTCCAAGGGTTAAACCACAGAAAAGAGACTCTTTGATCAGCTGGACTGCACAAACAGGGCTGGACATCTATCCTGGGGGATAACAGCCATTGGGATGTAATATATATACTAATAAATGGCATCTGGGGAAAGACAAGAGACCCTTAAAGGTTCCCCTTGGGGGAAAAACTAAGATGACTTTTTGTTTTATTAGGCATCAGAGTTTCTGCCTAGTTGAGCCTCATGGCATGAACCCAGTAGGAATCATGCTTCAATGGTCCCACTGCTTGTGAAATGTCTAATTTCACAATGTGTTTGGAAATCCTTGGTAAGGACAACATTATTTGTTCTCCTCTAAAAGGAGAGTTCAAAATCCATATTAAAAGGGTATCATACACTGACTGAAGAATAAAAATACTGAGCGCAAGAGGCAGGTCTGGCCACGTGTGTGTGATGTAAGGGAGAGAAAAATTCAGAGGCAAGAAGAGACACTTTGGAAACAATAATAGGGAAAGAAGATTCTTGAAGAAAAGGAAAATGGGATAGAGGACATCCAGCTGCAGGGTTGAGGGATGTGTTAACACACAAGGGACAGGAGTTGGGCAAGAACTGATCATGGATGAACAGAAAAGATATTAAGATCAAGAGAAGGGACTTGGATTTTTATTTTTTGAGCTTAGCTAATGATATAGCACTGAAACTCTTCCTGCTTTAGAGAAAAGCCAGTCAACCTTCTACAGTCCAAACTTCCCTGGGTTTTTGCAGCTGGTAGAAAAAGGAAACTGAATAGGCCACAAGTTCAACATGGCTTTTGGAAACACACTTATTTTTCCAAGGAAACGTGGGCATTTCTCATGACCTGCATATTTTTTCAGATAGCTAACAGAAACAGGCCAGCTCCCTTTCAAGATAATAGCAATTATTCAATTAATATCAAAGCATTCATGATTGAGGCAAAATGATGATGCTCCTGTAGTTAGCTACACTGATCATAAAAAAGACTTAAAAAACCAAATAAAACACCCAACAATCACTGTCCTACTTATTATCTTATGCTATTACTTGGAATACTGTTAGAATTAATTGTCTACCAAGCAAACTACACTTGTTTCTCTTATGAAAATCTGTGCAAGGAAAGTTGGAAACAAGCTGCTCCTGGGTTTGTGAGGCTTGTCATCACCTGGTTTAAGGCACAGCCTTGAGACTCCATGGAAAGAATAGATAGACAGAGCTGATGTGCAGGCAGTGGAACTGAAATACCTTTCTTATTATGGATGATTTAAACACAGCATCCTGTCTAGTAACCATCTTCCTCTGTGTCTGAGGACAAGTTGATGTGACATTAATCACTTGGTGGTGGTAATAAGAAAATTCTTTTGACCCAACACGCTTCTCTTTAAATACGGTTTCTCCTCCTTGTTGCTTTATGAACCAGAGGTAGTTTCATCTTGGTCCTGTATTTTTGCTGCTAGAAATGTCCCTGAACCAGTGCTGATTCAATGCCTTTGCACGAACAAAGTCATTTGGGAGACAGAATGATCCCAGAGCTCACAACAACTTGGTCTGACTTGATGTGACCTTGTGTGAGAAACGTCCCTGCAGACACCAAGGTGAGAGCAGGTGCCCAGGCAGAGATTCCCCTGCAGCTCCTGGAGGGCCCACACTGGAGGAGCAATTTTATCCTGTGGAAGGGTCCCCAATCGAGCAAGGGAAAAGTGTGGGGTGGACGGAGAGGCTGAGAGGAGCTGTTTCAGGCTAACGCCATAACTCACTGTCCCCATGACTCACTGTCCCTCTTCCAAACTGCACTGCTTGGGCTGGCAGGAGATGGAGGAGTTGAGAGAGAGGAAGTGAAGTTGAGCCTGGAAAAAAAGGGAGAGGAGCAGAGTAAAGGTGTTGTTCTAATTTGTCTTTCTTTCTCAACATCCGTATTTATTTTAATTTGCAATAAATTAAATGTTTGTCAAGTCTGTTTTCCCGGTGACAGTAAGTGATGTCTCTGTCTGTGCCTCGACCCACGATGTTTTTTTCACCTTATTTTCTCCCCTTGTCCTGTTGAGGAGGGGGAGTGAGAGAGCAGCTGGATGGGGGTCTGGCTGCAGTCCAAGCTCAAGACACCACAGAAGGCTGAGCAGAGCAGAAGCTGAGCATACCAAAGCCCAGATCACTGTAATGGAAAGTTTCACTAGAAAATGAGTGACATCACTCAAACTCCTTGGTGCCACAGCCTATAGACTGAAGTAGATGAGGACATGCTTCTTTCCCAACCTTTTCTTCTCTTAGGGAAAAATGTGCTCTCCCTTTATTTTCCTCCAAGTATTTAACTACATTCTCAGGGAATTTCAGAAACAATTGATAACAGTAACAGTAGATCTGTAAGACATTTCTGTGTCAGCAAAAATTCTACCCTTTCTTCCATGATCAGTGAATCTGTTTTCTCTCTGAAGATTTTTTTCTGTCATAAATACTAGCTAAAACATATAAATTTTTTTGGTCTACTATTTTGACAAAGAAATGCTGTTAGCCTTAATATAAGAATGTGTATCAGCAACAGTGTGGCCAGCAGGGCCAGGGCAGTGACTGTCCCCCTGCACTGGGCTCTGGTGAGGCTACACCTCAAATCCTGTGTCCAGTTCCAGGTTGCTGAGAACAAGAAGGACATTGAAGGGCTGGAGCATGTCCAGGGAAGGGAAACAGAGCTGGGGATTGGTCTGGAGCACAAGGAGCACCTGAAGGAGCTGGGGGGGCTCAGCCTGGAGAAAAGGAGGCTCAGGGGGGACCTTCTCACTCTCTACAACTCCCTGACAGGGTGTTGTACCCAGGGAACCAGAGACAGAACAAGAGAAAATGGCCTCAAATTGTGCCAGGGGAGGTCAGGTTGGACATCAGGAAGAATTTCTTCACTGAAAGGGTGGTCAGGCATTGGCAGCGGCTGCCCAGGGTGGTGGTGAAGTCCCCATCCCTGAAGGGGTTTAAGGAATGACTGGATGAGGCATTCAGTGCTCTGGGCTGGGTGACAAGGTGGGGATCAGTCACAGATTGGACTCGATGGTCTTGGAGGTCTTTTCCAACCTAAATGATTTTGTGATTCTATGATAAGTGCAAGTTCTATGTAGTTTTTTGTTGAATTCTGTGTAGTACTTTGGTGTTGTACACAGATTTTTTCATTTTTTTATTTTGAGGTTGTTTGATTTTTTCATTCCCCTCCTCCTTTTGTTTGCTTGTTTGTTGGGTTTGTTTGGGGTTTTTTGTTTTGTTTTACTTTGTTTTATTTTTAATTCATGAACACTTGCAAAGTACAATAATCTCTGCCAGACTGAACGCCCTTTAGGCTGTTAATTTTTTGCATGGATCTGAAAGGCAGAAGGGCCAAGGGAGCCTCCCCAGCCCGTGCACAAGCAGTGGTATCGAGTAGGAGGTCTCACATTTCTAAGGAAGAAGTCCTTGTTCTAGTTCTCCTCTCTGTATTGCTCCAGGGGGCACAGAGAGGACCAAGGGGGCACAGACCCCTCCCCACCCCGAGTGTGCCACACTGAACTCTGAGGAACCTTGTGCCAGCCCCAGGCACGATGCCACGTGAGTTTTCCTCTGGAATAATGTTCCTGCTCCCTGCCAAGACCACAGAGCTGCTCCCTGAAGGCAATTCCTGCAGTCCCTCCTATTTTTATGTTTCAAGTGTGAGGTGGTGGCTCTGCCAGTGTGAGTGAGGTACAAATTCCTTTAAGACTCCTTCCATAGAAACTTTCTGTAACAAACTGAGTCACAAAAGCCCTAGAAATTTATCTTCTGCCTCTTCAAAAGGTTGTCAGAAAGAAAGCAAACATATGAGCCACACAGTGCTCTCAGTATACCTCTCTTGTCTCTTCCTTAGCCACAAAAATTTTATTTTCACCAACGCCGCCTCAGCAGGGAAATAAAAGTTTCCAGGAACAGAAACAAGGGACAGCAGATTCCAACATGTAACACAGGATAGCCCGTTTAATAGTCAGCTGATTTTTGTTGGGTGCAACCTGGGCACTGGGATCCAGGGAAAGAAGAACATCAAACTGAATTTATTGGTCTCTGCCAAAACATTCCCAAGGTCTGACTGGAGCTGGAACAGCCCTGGCCTTCCATGGAGCATTCTATCACTTTAGGGAAACAGATCAGGATCATTAATTTAATTTCCTGTGCTTAATTGAAATTAGTTCCACACCATGATCTTCAAGACAGGTGGATTGTGTTCAAAACAAAACAAAAAGAAATAAACCCAGCAAAGACATCATTATGATTCTGGGTAAGAGGAGGCTTTACTAAGTATTACAAAGAGAAAATAGTTTGCCTCAAAAATTATATGTATCATAAAAATACATCTATCTTTCATTAACTTACACAGTTTTTTCCATTTGGAAAAATCTTTTTCCTAGCTCTTCCTTCTTCTTTCTCCTATGCCCTGCATTCTTCTCCTCCTTTCTACATCCCAGAGCTGCTGCTTCTCTGCTCAATTTTCCCACATTTAAACAATGTTCAGAACCAGCCCCACAGAACTGCACAGAAACATTTAGGGACCTCAGCAGAGTTATTATGGAAGTGGTGGGGAAAAAAACCCCACTTATAAAACTGTATAACCTCACCGAGCTGTATACCAGGCCCAGCATTTACAGCTGGGTTAAACTGTGTTCCAATCATTGAGATGTTGCTGTGAATGTAGCATGGGTTTGTTTTTGCCCAACACTAGTTGTTTGGAGGTCTTCTTTGCCTCCTGGTAAAAAGATCTCAGGGAAACAATCTTTTCCACAGCACCCCACGCTAGAAAACACCAAAGAGAAATTGAGATGCCTGGAAGTGTTTAACTGAGACGGAGGGTGAATACAAGATGTCATCAGCACTTAAAAAATAATGGATTATGTGAAGTAATTATCTTGTAAGCTTCTGTTCATGATAGTCCATAACATAATAATGATGCGTGTCTAACGACATCTAAATGTGGGAAGTTTCAAAGTGTCAAAAGCTTTTTTTAAAAAATCATATAAGGCTTAAGTATAGTGAGAAACTGAGAGGCGGGGAAGTCAAAAACATGACAAATTTGAGAATAATATTGAATACTCATATGTGTAGCTATAACCCTTTGTAAACAACACAAACATGCCACAAAACAGAGATCAAGATTTGAGAGAGGAGGGGAGGAGAGTGGACTCATATTAAAACAAAGTCCCTGCTTACAAAAGCTATAATGGCACCTTGAAATCTCTGGATTTTCAACTTTCCAGGGAAGAAGATACGCACCAAGAAGTGCTTCAGAAGAGAAATCTTCCCAATCTCCAGATGTTCAACTCTTTTGAAACAGCATGCTGATCCATCCAGTGTTGAAATCTGAGGGGAGAAGGAATACTCTGGTTTGTTGTTATGTTCTTGTCAAGACAAGGCTGGAAGGAATAAGCCCAAGGGGGAAAAAAATATTCTCTGTCCTCAAAAAAACCACAAAAACCCAAAAAACCAAAAAAAACCCCACATAAAACAAAGCACAAAAAACCATGTCCCAAAGAAAAAGTAAAAAAGTAAAAAACAACCAAAACAAAACCAAAAAAAGACAAACCAAGAAAAAAAATCCCTTTTAAAGGAGTTACTGCATTAAATCATTTCAAACAGGGCCTCTGCCAGACTCCAATCCCTTGTAGTAACATAAATAGAATGATTCACAGAGTCGAGAGCTCAGAGGTTGCCAATAACCACTGTACTTCATGGGCTTTACAGATTCAGTAGGAAACAGCAAATTAAGGATCAGTTAAAGCTTTTATATACATAAGGCCTACCACAGAAGAGTGCAGGGAAGAGATTGTCCGTGCTTGCAAGTGTGATGGCTCCAAAACATACCACGCAGAAGGAGGGCTCAAATGGTTTGTGGGAAAAGGTGTTTCCCGTGGTACCTCTGTGTAACACTGACACACTGCCCCTCCAGTGGCCTTGATATGTTTTTCCCTTCCTACCTCAGCCTCTCTCCCCTCACCATCTCTCCCCTCAGGCCCCGCTCCCCTCAGCCTAGCCCCCCCCTCAGCCTCGTTCCCCTCAGCCTCGCCCCCCCCTCAGCCTCGTTCCCCTCAGCCCTCCCCTCAGCCTCACTCTCATCAGCGTCGCTCCCCTCAGACTCAGCCGCGCTGTCCCGCCGCTCCAGTGGTCCGTGAGGCGGCCGCAGCCTAAAGGCACGCTGAGCAACTCGATAAAAGGTTGTGGGGTCGCTCTGGGGCAGATTTTGGGCTGTTGTGGGGGTGAAATGTGAGGTGTACTGAATGTCGCTGAGGAGAAAGAGGGCGCCCTAGGGAGAGGCCGGTGCCTCGTGCATTGCTAAGGGGGCCGTGCCACTGGGGAGCAATTGACTGCCCCGAGTGCCACTGACAGGCTTTGAGGGTCCCTGAGGATCCCTGAGGGGGAGGCGGGTTTTCCTTGTGTCCCTGAGGAGCACACAGCGGGAAGAGAGTGCATTGAAGTGTCCGTGGAGGTCCCCGAGGGGCCGTGAGGGCGCCCTGAGGGAGACGGGGCGGGTCCGTCGCCGCTGTGAGCAACGGGGCCGATTCTTCGGCGCCGCGGGGCGGGCGGGTCCCGATTCTCCCCTCAGCCCCCTCAGTCCCCGCTCCCCTCAGCCTAGCCTCGTTCCCCTCAGCCTCGCCCCCCCTCAGCCTCGTTCCCCTCAGCCTCGCCCCCCCCTC
>VWZG01001606.1:0-22058 GCA_013396735.1 Grallaria varia
TGTTTGTTCACTGCCACAAGTGACCAGTCAGAACCGGCTTTTTGCAAAAAGTAAAATTAATCAAGCCACATTTAAAGTTGAAATACAGATCTCTTCAGAAATATTTCACTAAGAAAAAACCAGAAGTTATTTTCATTTCAAACCTTGTCTACTAGGCAAACATCAGTTGTTTGCAGTTCATTGCACTTAACAGCAATTTAAAATTATCAGGGATAGAGGAAGCTTGTCTTTCCCTCTTCAGCTCTTCAGCTGTCACGTTCTTCACCTTGCAAAATGAAGGATTTGGCCTGTGAACTAGATTTTAAAACAAAAAAAAAGGAAAAGAAAAAAACCACCTGAAAACCAAATCTCTGTTTCCCTCAGGCTATTCAGATACTATGAAAAACTAGATAACATTCAAGTTTGTCACAGAATACTTCTTGAGAAGCTCAGTTCCCCTCAGGTAAGACAGAGTTTAACAATAGTTTGGTTATAGCCAGCAATGGCAACAGAGTACAACCCTGAGATGACTGATGGGTTGCCAACAAGTGCCAGACTGAATCTGAATAGACTCTTGACCAACAAGAGCACAGTATAAGATAGTCTGACTTATGTCCAAACTCATCTTGTCAGCACACTGGCATGTTGATGCATTGATGTCTCATAGCTCTTTCCCTGGAAGATAGTGCAGACATGCAGCAGCCTTACAGTGTCACTGGACCAGAGTCTCCTAAGCATTTTACTGAGCTTAGTTAGTAAGGCTTGCTGAAAAGAAAGGGCTCTTTCTGCTTTTGCTGCTGCTCACAACTTACGCTGGATATAAGATACAGAAATTAATGTGGGAACAGAGACTGCCCCTGTAGTCAGGTGCCCTAATCACAGGTTTTCTTTCTTATGCAAATTAATTTTACTCTCTACTTTTATATTTGCGTGAGGAGCACAAACTCAAGAAAATGACTCATGGGAAACTCTCCTTGGTCAAGAGAAGTATATGTGGATGTAAAATGGAAAAGATAGCAAAGATGACCACCAACAATGCAATCTCCTATGAAAGTGACCCATTATTATCCATGCTTTTATCAAATAACTATCAACCGGAGCACTGATACATAGGAGTGAGACCGATCTAGCTTTGAGGGGCTCTTTTTAAGAATATTTTATTCTTTCTAATCACTTCTTTCCACAATTCTCCTGTTTGCTCCCAAATGTTCTCTCTTCACAGCTCTCACAGGCTTGTTTGAATGGAGATTTTTTCCTCCCTTCAAACAGAAAATTGCATCAAAGCTCAGATAATTTTTCTGAGCAATTAACTGGCATTTATTTTTTAAGATTGTCATGGAGACATCCCATTTTTTATATTGAATCTGAAATTTTCTATCTCACAAAGTGTGACCACTTGCTGTGACTTTTTTTCCTATTTTTGCTATGTATTATTGACCTACTCAGTGTGAATTTTCTTTCATGAGTATCAAAAAGTACTGTAAATTTTGAAAGCACAAAAACTCTACTCAGAAAAGCTCTTTGTGTCCTATGTAGAGGATTTGTTTAAAGTTTTTGATGACCTATCAAGCAATCTTTTCAGTATATAACATAATTAAAAGCCTTTATAGACCTTAGCATGCTGCTGCCTAAATATTTTATAATTTGAGCTGAGGCACTTATCCTTTATTTACCATGTAGTAGCTTTTCTTGGGTATGTCTGACCTTGATGTGTTGCTAAAATCCTAAGATTTATCCAGTAGCTTCATCTGATGATGCAAATTCCTTCATTAAGCTGATCCTTATTTATTTGCAGCTCAAGTCATAGCTGTGAGACATATTTCAAGTTAATAGCTTATCTCAAAAAATGCATCTTCAAGTCAGTTACACACCTAGGGATTTCCACTCCCCTAGTGCAATATCTTGTCTTTGCTTCACATTCATTGCTGTTTGTAAAACAGCAACTTCTTAATACAGAGTGCTTGCATACACCATGTGATAAAACAGACAACCCACAGGAACCCTGGTTAGGCCAAGAGGTAGTTTTTATCTCATTATCTTTCTCAAAACTACTTAAGACATCATGTTTAAGTAGATGGCCCAGATGTTCTTAATAAGAATTTCACATCCCACTTCTCAATAATCTCGGTCTTACTCTGCTTTTAGTGGCTTCATGCATATTCAATGTTTTATATGGACCTGCAGCCCCATGGATGCTTATGCCTCAAAGTGCAGCTATTTGGTGGTATAAATACCTCAGGTTCTTGGGGTGGCTTTTAAACCAAGTGGAGGAAAAAGCAACTCAGAACTTGAGCTCTGAAAGAACAAGGTATGCAATGCATCTGGGAGCTCTAAGCAGCTGTGGGAACAATGCAGTATCAGGAAAACTGTGCAATACTGCAAGTATGAAGCAAGGGTGAAGTTAAGGACAGAATTTCCCTTTCTCTCCTGCTGCTGTTTCTTTTCTGATGAACTGACACATCTTTAAAAGACCATGAGCTCCCTTAAAGTCAGAACTCATCAAGTACGAGCCTAAGTTTAGAACTGGTTGCCAGTGGTCTTCTCTTGCAGCCAAGTAGCTAAGGGATAAGCAGAAAGAATCAAGACATAAGTCTTCAATTGCTGCTGTTTTTACTAAGGATATTACAAAATATTTATATAAGTCCCTTCCAGCATTTATAAGTATTCCACTCATTTCCTTCTAATTCCTAACTCTCCATTTAAAAATGTTCAAAGTATCAGGAAATTATAAAGGAACATTAACTAGCTGCAGCAGCACCCAGCCACAGAAAAAAATTCAAAGGTATCTTCCAGTGGTAAGCTTCCTTGTGCTGTCCCTATAGCCACCCTCTGTTGTCTTTGTCAATACACACACAGGGCATGTGATAGTAACTGTGAGTTTCTCTCTCACTGCTTGGAGCTGCTGATCTTTCCTTTTGCTCTGGAATACGCAGCACTGCAACATCAGTTAAAACTGCAGCAGTTTGACTCATTACACAATTCTTATCTTGATAATGATTAACTGGTGTCCCACCCATCCCTGTCCCTACAAAACTTTTTTGCACATTTGGCTGATCATTTCTTCCTGTAGAATAACTCTGCAGGAAAAATTGTAAACAGGCAAAAGTTTTAGCGCTAGAATGAAAAGAGCAAAAGGAATAATGTTTACCAAGAGAGAATTAGTTTATATTCTCATAAAGCTACACCAATCAGGAAGAAAGTCCATGAAAACAGATACTTATCTGTTTCCTCTGTCCCAGTCCTATCTTCATTGGAGAGGTGAGCCATCACCTGCAGTGGGGACCGGAGAAGACCTGTTTGATGATGTGGACATAAAAGCAGATAATGAAAGAGACACATTATACTTTCAGCTTCATTCACATTCTAACTATATATATCAGTAAAAGATATTCTAGAGAATGTTATGGTCACTAAGGGTGATTAAAAGCTTTTAAAATCTTGGATTTCTCACTCAGCAGCTGATGTGCTTTTTTAGCATCAACCAACTTTAATAAAGTTGAGAGAAAAGTACTCTTTGATACGTGTGCAAATATTGCATATAAATACAAGTATAAATACAAGGCACCTGCCTTAGTGCTCCAGGAGTTGCCCCTATATTAACTGTGTTTCTACCAGCCAAATATCCTAATTCATAGGATGCCTTTCACAACTTTGTGATAGTGATCATAATCATGATTCTAGCAGCATCCTGAATTAGTGGTTCATGAATTCTCCAAGGTAATCCAAACCCCTTGTCTAGCGTT
This sequence comes from Grallaria varia, assembly GCA_013396735.1. NCBI lineage: Eukaryota > Metazoa > Chordata > Aves > Passeriformes > Formicariidae > Grallaria > Grallaria varia. Next base: position 3,723 of record VWZG01001606.1, read on the forward strand.
TTACAATGAAAGGGCTGAATAGAAACGCACCTTAATAATCCCACTTATGAGCTTGGAAAGGCCTTCCATGCAAATTCCATTCTTTTCCAGAGAAGAGAACATAACATTCATTGCCTCCAAATTGTTATGACACCACCACCAGCATGAGGCTTGCCATCCCAAAAATAGTTGCCACATGCTGTGGAGTTGTTTACTTCTGCCAACAGTAAAATACCATCTTGGTCAGTGAGAACACTTGGTCAGAGTGTTCTCATCTGCTGCTGTCAAGATGGTGGGGTAAGATCTTCAAGTCAGATCATTAATAATTACCACAATATAACATTCACCAAATACTCATAATATTACATCTTATTCATATTTTGCCTGTTTCATCCATGACTGAAGTATTCCAGCTGATTTGGCACTCACTCTGTTGTCCAGTACAGTGGATTTCTGGAATCGTGTTCTACCATGTCTCACCTAGCAGCTGTGGACAGTGAAAGGTCTCTTCCATCCCCATACATTTGTTAAAACAGCATTGTTATGGACTGGGAACTGTTGCCTCCATGTTCCCTGACCTCAGAGCACCATTTATGCCAAACACTGACAACTTGTCCGGCAGGAGTCGTGGAACAAAGATTCTGCTTTCATAAAGGGCAGCAACTTTTGGCCACAATCAGGGCAAGTAAATGTACACTAACTAACCGACTGTCAGGAAATTAGTTTTTCAAGGCCAGTGCCCACAACTTTATCCACAAGGCTGGCAGAAGGAAAGCATGGGGTTATGAAGTGAGTTGTGGCACTGGGGAGGTCTGATATATGGCCAGACACAGCGTGCCAGTGAGGAACCAGAGCAAATGATGTAGTCACAGGAAGTGTACAGTGGCAGAGCAGAGAACCACACAACTACTTCCTGAATAGTTAGCATGACCTCTATGCAAACCCTAAAACTAAAGAAAGAAATGACACATTTTAGAGAAGGCTAGCTTATACCTTTAGTTTGGAGGCTGGTCCTGAACTCACTATGTCTGTAACACAAGTTTTGGAAATTACTTCCTGAACTCATCTTTGCAACATTTCTACTTTGCAACATTTCTACTTTGCACCTATCTGAAGTCCCCAACACATCCCTATGGGTAACACTATTACTAATATCTGCAGAACCTAGCCAATCTGGGATTCTGCTGACAGCAGAAATCCATGTGGAGATAAAAATGAGTAATCTCCATGAAAAGGATTTGAATATATCAGTGATCTCTGTGCATCTCCCATTATGTGGAATCTGATGAAGAAAGTCTGTGCAAAACTGGTAATTTTAGGTCTGCTTGACTAGTGTTACAGATATTAGACTTTGTGGTTTCTCTCAAGTTAAAAAATAAAAGGCTGTTTGCTCCATACACAATTATTTAACCCAGTCTTTCATAGAGAATAAACAGGAAGGAATACATCCTGCCCTGATCTGTGGTTTTATGAGCTTGACTTCCAACAGGAAAACTGAGTGAAACTACATGGCCTGCAATACATAGCTGGCTTTGATAGTTTTTGAATCAGTTGACCTATGCTTAAGGTGCACATAAGTCTCAAGGAGAAGAAAGGTATGGTTATAAAATAAGGGTGACACTACCAGCATGATGACCTGCTTCGTTACTCAATGTTTGTAGCTGATTTATTCAGTGAAAGAGTGTAATGGGAAGCTGTCTTTAAAATACATAAATAATATCAACAGGGAAGTACCAGCATTGCTTTTTAAGTAACCATTTTGATTTCAAGGACAACTAAGTAGAGAAGTAGAGAAGATTTAAGTTCAAAGAAACAATGAGCTGTTTAGTTTTGCTCAAGTGACCTTTAGTGATTCTGATTGCAGAAAATGTGCCTCCAGTTTGGCTCATTTGTTTTTTCCCCTCAGATACACTCTCAGTTTGTCATTAAGGACTGTTACTAAAGCAGCTCTTGAGAAAGCATGCTGCTTTTCCCCCCAGTTATAGTGGGAGGCATAACTACAGGATAAGATGTGATGAGTTTTTGCCAACATGTTCAGCTTAAGTCAAATGTCAGAGAACAAATTAACTGAAATGAAAAGCCAGAAAAGCTGAACCTTCACCTGTAGTGCATTCCAGAACTATATATTTGAATTGGTTATTTTTTAGTTGTTGGAAAGAAAGACCTTGTGTCCTCCAAAAATGTACAGGTGTTTCTTCCTCTAGGCTTGTAATCAGTTCAAAATAATTGTACTGTTAATCTCTCTTGCTACAAAGATTTTATGAAGGAAAGATATGCTTATTGTAACCAGATTTGTTATCCAAAAAGTGGGGTTTTGTAGTTTCGGTCAGAATTTCCTCATTCTTATTGCCTCAAATTTGGCATGGATGAGAGTCTATTAACAAAATATTTGTTGAAAAGAAAACAGAGTTTTTAAATCTGAAAGGGAAAGAAGTTATCAGAACAGATCCCCTCTCAAATTTTGAGCCATTTTATTTTGTTTGGAAAAAATATTTGTGCTCCTTTATTAAAATTTTGAGATTAAAATCTTCCACGATGTGGGCTGAAGAAGATATATGTTGTGACTGAAAAACTGCTTTGTTTGGTATGAGTGTCAGTCATACCTGAGACTGCCAAAACCTCAGGCAGAGTTTTGCTTGCCATCTGTGTTCACAATGACTGAATTATATTTTTAGTGAAGAATAAACCCAAAAGGATACTTCTTGTTCTATGCTGGAGTTTTACAAGCCAGGCTTACCTTCCCTGGGCCAGAAGTTGTGCCTACTTTCCTTGAGATGATTTATATCTACTGTAACCACTTAGATGCTCAGAGGGTATGACTGAGCTGTGGATTATCAAATGGTGAAATTACAAAGTTGTGACAAGTGCCATGAATGGGAAAATACTATGACACAGAGTCCATGAATTTTTATTGCTACTATGCATTTGATTTAGCACTGAAACCTCTAGTGACTTAATGCTTCCAGACCACCCTGACCCCAAACTTCCCCTATTCTCTTAGATACTTGGGCCAAACAAAGCTTTAGGTATCTGAGAGGGGATATAGACAGAGTGACAGTCTTTATTTTCAAAATTTCCATTCTGAAACCTGTTCTCTGATTACTACTCTGTGGAGGCAGATAAACTCATAATGGGACTGTAATCTTTAGACTCTTCCTTTTTAGGATGTATGGAAACATCATGTTCCTGGTAACACTAGGCAGCTCTGTTGTTCTCAGTCCCTAAGCTTGGTCACTTCTCTGCTACCTCTGCCTGGTAGTAGAATATCACTGGACAAGCAGGACCACTAAAAGGATGGTGGTTGCAAATGATTTCCTTAATACTAATGGACAAATACCCAACAGATCCACGCTCAGTGATTTTGCCCAGAATGTAAACAGTCCATATTTCCATTTCCACTCCTGATGGCAGAGACCAGCTCAAGACATGTTCATAGCACTCTCAATGTTATTGACCTCCCAATTTTTTTCGGTTAATCTCCCTATCACATAACTTTTCTAAGAGGTGAGGATGTGGCAGTTTTCCAGTTAAGAGTATGATTTCTGAGGAAGCATTCTTGTTACATCTCTTACTTCTTAAAAAAACAACTGAAGAAGAGGGAGGAGAAACAGAACTATTCTGTATAGCAATAACTAAAATAGAAAACATGATTCTAACAATTAGATGCTTCCAATGTATTATATTTTATGCAAATCCTTCTTCCAAGCTCTAGTTCTACAATTATCTAATTTAATTTGATGTGCTTATTGTAATTTATAGCATTCACTCTCTTTCATATTCATAATCATAATCAAAACCTGGTTTTAATAATTACATTAGCTGATCTGATTCCCTTTATCAAATATTTAGAAACTGTTGGCAAATAAATTTTAGACTAGCCTTTTTATTAAATGGAAGTATCTGTCTGCATTGTGGAGAGATACAATAAAGATTATGGAGGAAAAATAAACCTTTATCAGATATGACATGAAAAGTCAGGGATGTCTAAAGATACTTTTTTGTCACCTTTTGTTTAGTTAATCAAGTGAATATAGATACTTTTGATATATTTGATCATAAATTTAATATGGTAGATATAAAATGAGAGGTTAAATTAGCCTCCTAGAAGGACATAACAGAGAAATGATAAGAAAAATAAATTGTATCTTCAAAAAATCAAAATAATTCCCACATAGAGGGTGAGTAGTTCAGATGTTTAATTCACCAAGTTTTTTTTCAAAGAATGCATCCAGACCATGCTTCTTTTCCAAAGTAATTGAATTTGTAGGTTGCTTCACTAAATTCTGTCCAAAATCTCCTGAAATGGGAAGGAAAACTACCACCTGAGTACCATGAAATTTTGTCAGGTCTCAAGGATTAGCAGGACTTTTCTTAGTGTTGGAAAATATCACATCATTTAGTATTAGTAGTATATTCTTCATCAGAGAAATCAAGTCTACAGTAGCTGCTGGTAAGTTGGAGGTGAGATCTGGGTTATAATAGGAGAGCAGCAGGAAGAGTGCTCCTCCCAGTCAGTTCTGTTAGATGCTTAATGGCCTCTGAACATTTCCACTCACAAACTTTGTAAGCAGTTTCTGAGATGATGGAAAATAGAATCAAAAATGTTGTTTTGTAATATTGTTAAAAAATGTGAGAGGGCTGAAAGGTTCTGGTATCTGATTCTCTGTGTCTACCTGCCTAAACATCTCATTAGCAGTGGCATAAAATAGGACATTATTGATGAATCACAACTTACAGCATTTTTAAATGCTGCCAAAATAAAATTAATCAAATTGAAAGGCTCAAATAAGTAGTTTATATCTTCCCATTTTAATGTCTGCTTCCTGATTTTATATCACTGTGAAGAACTTCAGTAATGCACCACATATTTATAACACTTTATAATAGAAGGAACCCAAACTATTTCATCCAGTGCCTGTTGTAGCCAGGGAACTGTAGGGTAAATTGGTGTGGGTTCAGACAACACTCCAAACTGAGCACAGAGCAGAGACCTTCACAGTCACATGGCTGAAGAAAAATCACAAGGTACAAGAGAGAAAAAGATAGTCTAACTAAAAAAATTCTGATCCCATCTTCTTTCTTCACTACAGAAAACGCATGACTGCATGTGGAAGAGAAAGTTTGACTGAAAGAAGGCTCTAATACAAATTACTCAGATATTTCTGACAGGGACAACAAGTTGCAAACTAGCTGCTCACTTTTTGTTTATTGATATGTTTCATATCAGTGATGCTATGCTCAGAAAGAAAGAAGTTGCATTATACCATGAGCACATTTGTGCAGCAGGGACCAAATTCTCAAACCTGGGCACAAATATAAACATCTTTGTCTCCAGAGGCCTAGGCAGAGTGATGGGGAAAACATCATGTTCCCTAGTCCCAGGTAGGCCCCTCACACCCACCTTGACTTTCTGACTTTTTTCCTACTTTCTTCCCAGAAGGGTGTTTTTTAACTTTAACACCATACCTAAAGCAGAAAATACAAAAGTTATGTTGTAGGTTTTGGTGTTGAAAAGAATGCACAATCTGTCTATTTCACCAGAAGTGGTTTTTTAAATGGAACGACTTTAAATAGAAAAAAATTAATACAAAAAGCTTTATCTTTGAAGTCCTCATAGCTTAAACATATATTTTATGGGCTCTTTAGTCTCATCCTCACAAAAACAAAAAGCATATCTCCATTAAAGCAAGGTCAAGCTTAATGCCCTTTATAAAGGATTAACTGGTTCACAAATGTGTTTAAAGAGAAACGGTTGCTGCATAAAAGCTGTACATTTACCTTAAGAAAGTCAGCATGTTCAGATTAGTGAAGCAAAGGCAAACAGATGATTTGGCCATTGTGTGTGATAGTTGCTTGTACATGGAAGAGGCTATTCAGTCAGGACATTCTAAGTCTTTCTGAAAAAGTCATAAAAATTCAAGGTCAAAAAGTTAAGTTGGATACATTTAACTTTTAAAAAAAAGGAAAATTCCTGACAAGTCTTTGAGGGGCAATCAGGCATGCAGAAGTTGAAGTCTTGAAACAAAGATGTCAAATGTCATCGATGAAAAATGTACTTAAATATAGGGTGCATTTTTTCAGTTTCTAGAAGATATTATCTCTCTGCGTATGGTTTGCATGGGAGCTAAGGGAAGAAAGTGGGTGGAGAAGAGCTAGATCACAATGCTTTATTCTGGCCACAGAGTTTGGGAGACTCTGAAAGGCCCAGATGCCTTTGCATGGGCCCTGGGGGAGCAGAATTGTCTGCATGGTCTTCGGTGTCCTCAAGGTGTTTGCAGTGTGACACTCAGTCAAGGTCTGTAATCCAGTACAAACATCAACCCTGCCCTCATTCTTAAATCATGCTCCTTTTTCATTGTCTCACTGTTAACTTGAATTTTGCTCTCTTTGCTGAACAGATGACTTTCAATAGAGCAAAAAGACCCAACATATACTAACAGAAACAGAGTGAAGGAACAAAAAAGTTTTATTTCAGCTCTACTTAATTATGTCTGGTGAAACTGCTAATTTCTGTGACTAAACTGAGCCATTTAGTACTGAATTCTGCAAGGTACTGAGTGATCTGATTTAACACAAATAACATTAGGTATCTGAGTATTTTACCCAATGTTTATTAGATTAACTATTAGCTTATTATTGCAAGTAACAGCACAGTGAAGAAAGAAAACCAAGTGAAACTGAGTTTTTACTGTAGTTTAGAGCTCCTTAACACACTTGTCAAATCTCCTGTCTTCAAAACTTTAAGTAATACTCAAGGAATATATGCTTGAGAACTCACTACAAATGAAACTTTCATTCGGTAGAGGCTGAAAACAGCTTCTGAAACTGAAGAAAATATATTTCACTTAGAAATGTGCCTGAGTCCAACTTTGAAGATAACAAGGTCTGTGTATAAAAGGAAATGTACATTACCAGTACCACTGGTGATATTCAGACATTTACTTTCCAACTCAGTAATTCATTTCCCCAGGCTATTATTACAACCAGGAGTTCTCTTTTCTGGAGAGCGCTGAGGAGTATGCCACACATCTCAACATTGGTAAATGTTTGCTTTTATAGTTCTCTTAATTGAAATAAAATGTTCTTTCAGCAATGTTTGTATTGGAATGAAGGTATATCTTGCAAACAGGAAGGTTTGAAAGTAGAGATTATTATATACTGGTCAGGAAACTGAAGATTAATACTCCTTGAATTTGTTGTAATCTGACATAAATGTATTTTGTGGCCTTGAGCTGATCTCCTAAACTCATATTTTATTTGCCAGTTAGCATAATTGTGCTTACTTCTGGCAGTATTACAGCAAAGTTTATTCAATGCTAAATGATGGTGATACCATCATTTGCATAATAAATATATAAACATTCACTGAATGATCTTCCAACATTATTTTCATTACTATAAAATGCATTTATTTGATTGGATCCTACATAAATTCCCAAATTACTTAAGAATATGTTTCTTCTGAAAGGTCAAAGATAAAAAATCAGAAACATTATCAAAAGTAAACACCATATCCCACACCTTAAATTTACTAACCATAACATAAAATGCTAATATTTCGGCAAGGCTGTTTTGACTTATGTTCCTCTTCTCTATTCCTTATTTTTGTGTGAGAATGGATGTCTGAACTCTCACAACAAGGTTTTTGTAAGATGCATTAAGTGAGCAGGATGATATTTTTCAATATTTTGTGGCAAACCTTCCACTGATGTGCTGTATCAAGGCTGGATAGATGAAGGAGAAGTATTTAAAAACTGCTTCAGAATATATTTCCTGTCATATAATGCAGATAACTCCTGGTAACTTCCCTGTTGAAAAAAACCCTCTGTAGTCCCAACAGAACTCTTTGTGGGTTTAAAAAAAGTACAAGAACCATCTAGATCAGTCATTCCCCTATTTCTGCTGCTCTAACTGCAAATGTTGTAACTTTGGTTATAGCTATCTCTTATTCCACAGTTCCAAGGGGAGTGTTCTGTTTACTGAGATTTTTATTTTAATGACTCAATGAGGAAGCCTTTTGTTTAATTTTGGTTATGCACACTGAAATCCAGTGCTCTATCTTGGAGGGGCTAAGTCATGAATTTTCATAATAAGACCAGTCAGTCACTTAATTTTTCAGTGTGAACTAGATAATAGAAAAATAGGCAGCAAAAATATACCTTTCACTAACTTTGTAAACAATTATCTCAGGACCAATTTATTGAAATCAGACGGCTTTTACCTTTTCCAGCCCTTTGTGCAAAGACAGTGTCAGCCTGTGCCTTCCTCTCCATCTCACATCATCTCAGCAAAAGCGGGTGGGAGAGCTGGAAGTCGTGTCCAGTGCTGGGTACCAGCTCTCCTGCAGGTAAGCCCATGCTGCAACATGGATCATGTAATGAGTTATAAAGAGTTGCACTAGAAGTTCTGCCTGTGAATCTAAGCAGGGTCCTCCTGAAGCAGGTCCCAGAGCTGCTATAATAGTAAAACAGTGTACATAAACAGTTCTTTTGACCTCGTTGTTATCCCCCAATGTTGCTTTATCCAGCAGGGCAACTGCATCCTGCTGATGTGTTTTTAAGAGACCGTTGAGAAATCACATTTTTCACAAACAACTGTTTCTCAGTGGCTCCAGCTTGTGTTCAAAAGATGTCACAGCTGTTTTCAGAATGCACCTGCCTGACACTGACTACTCCTAAGAAACCTCCCTCTTCTTTCTTGGGTTCAGTGCAGAACACAAGTATTGCATTTTTCTGCCAGCACAACTCCATTGTGCTCCTGTCAAGGATGTAGTCTCAGCTTGAGCCACTTGTTCATAGAAGGAGGAATAGGAAAGAAACATGTAATTGGAGCTTCTTGTCCCAAGACATTTATTGTGAGAAATTAAAGAGGCCCTGGTGCATCTCTGTAATCATCAAAGAATTACAATTTCAACTTCTGGGAGCTCCTGGCAATGTAACTCCATATTCTACCAGATCTAGCCATGGCAAAAGTTTTGGGTCTGGCTCATGTTCGTACTATCTGTTTCTCCAGGACAAAGGAACGGGACTGAAATCATGTCCTTACATGCAGTTGTAGTTAGCATGTTAATGTAGTAAATTAGAATAGAGCTTTCNTCTGTGTGTGCATCTGCTCCTGATACTTACGACATAGAACAAGGAGCCAGGAAACAAACAACCGAGAGTTTTCACTAACCTAAAAAACCATGTTGTCTTGTGGCTTTTCAACAGGTTTAAGGACTGAGGAGAACCATTTCCAAGACTAATAGGTCTCTATAATAGGACCTTCGAGCCTCTATGTGGTAATATGTCATAGGGTGGTAATGACTCCAAGAACTTCAATAGAGCCATGTATATAAACTGAAATAACAATTTGTGTGTTTACACTCCAGTTTTTTTCTTGTTTGTGCTGCTTTTTGTCTGTTGTTATAAATATCCCTTATATATAGTCCTGTCCCTTCCTGACCTTTCCTTAATGTCCTTTTGAGAAGGCACCTATCTTACCAATCCCCTCACTATTTACAATACATCTACAGGGCATGGTGCCCTGGACAACAATGTAAATTAGCCCATACTGTGTAATATCCTAGGCAGAAATCTACACCCAGTACTCCAAACTTTCCTGTACATAGATGTATCTGAGCTATAAAACTATTAACTGAATATTTATATTGTTGTCATGGTGAAACAACTGCATTTTCCAGGCTTCTGGTGTGTCAACAAGATTACTAGAGGAAGAACGTAACTGAAATATCTTGAGAATCATAGCTATGAAAAGATATTGGTAGACTTAGATAGAGTAGTCTGTTGTATCCACCTCCCTCTCACCCTCTTCTGTGGCTGTTTCCCAAGAGGTCTGCTCAGGAGAAAAATTGAATCACTATTTGGTAACAAGACAAAATTACCTTCAGCTCTGTTTACAGAAAACAGGCTGGCTACTATAAGCAGACTGTACAAGCACAGCACAAAGTCAACTCAAAACATTTAGCTGAGGCACTCAACATGGTAATGATTCAGGCCTCCAGGGAAGACACAGTGCAAGGGTCAAACATTAAAACAACATCTGTTAAAGAGCATGTGTGTTAAGATCATGGCTGGAAGAACATGGCATTTTTTCATACATCTTGGGAAAGTATACAATATGCCCCCAGTAGAGCACTTTTCTAGATGCAAAGTAATCTATGACCATGAATAGTTATGAATTATACTTAGTTCATGTTAATTCTGTGCTCTCCAAAGGCTTTTTCTTTTCCTGATGTGTGGGGATGCCCCAGAAATTGAACCAAATAAATGGAACAAAATACCTCAGCCAGCTGCCAGATCTGTTCAGACCAGTACAATGAGTGTGGACCTAGAAAGAAGGAAATTGCCACCACTCAGTTGGAGTCAGTTCTTTCATTTAGTGTTAGAACAAGGTTTCTAGAAGGATTTCTACATCTGAGGCAATTTTACAAATACAAGCATGTCTGTATTTGCCCACACCACAGTCCATCTCACTAAGTAATCAGTAGAAAATCCTCTGGAAAGTTTATAGGAATGGGACCAGAAGCCATTGATGTTTACCAACAGTATTCTGTCAAATAGCAACCTTTACAGCATTATAAGTGCCTTTTTGTTTTGGGCTGGGGAGCAAGCTTGATACTGAGAGTTGTGTCCACCATACTTAACTGTGAGCATGCCCTGGGGCATGGTTTTGGTTCAGGTTAACTCTATCTTTGTGACAATGCTCAGTCATTGTTCAGGGACTATATTGTGCCAAGGACTGTTCCCACTGACAAAATGAAAAGCACTGCATGAGGTTTGACTCCAGTTTTCTGCAGGTTTCCACTACCATTAGTCCAGCACACATAATTGCCCTCATACTGTACTTCAGGGAATGCATTAGATCCCACAAATTTTATGCAGCAAAATCATCCCTAGAAGGGTTGCAACTGTGTTTACACATTATTCAGTTACAATGATCTCTCAACACAAACTTATTAAAGTGCTTTGGCACTACAGAAAGTATTAAAAAATCTGGGACCAAGCGCCACACAACTTGGACCAAGGTCACTCTGGCCCAGTTTTATTTAGCAGTATGGAAATCCCTTGTCAATTGAAAGTTTTCAGTATCTAACTTTCAGTGAATTTTTCCACTCAGTTTTTGAATCCATGTAAGCTTTTGCCATCTGTGACCATGTTAGAAAAGGGAGTTCATACTTTTGGCTGCAGAGAACCAGTGCACCTTCCTTTGTTTAATACATGCTTGTTCTATGTCTGCTCAGATGCCCTCTGCAGCCTCAGAAATGAAAAATAACAGAAAATCTATAGAGATGTGACACCTCCAGTGCCTTCTTACTGCTAAGCAGAATAAGTACTGTAGCATCCAGAACACCCAGCTGCAGAGCTCTGTGGCCTCTAATCAGCTATTGCCTGTTGAGCACTTGCACACTTACTTCAAAGGACACAGCTGGTCCAGATATTCAGGGTGGAATCCTAATGATTATCCAGTTCTTTCATGGCTCTGACATAGTTAACAAATACTTTATAGGCCATTTATAAATGCCTTGCAAGTTGGCTTATGGGAATTAAAGCACTATTGAGTATTCAGTTAGTGGGAGTCAACATTGGGTTTTGGCTAAAAAGTTATTGAGTAAATAAATATCTTTGGAAGTGTACGTTATTACATATATATATATATATATATGTATGTATACACATATCCACAAACTTACAATTTTGTTGACAAACCTGGAGGATTATTCCTCAGAGGATGAAGAAATTCTTTTTTGCTGTGCGGGTCACTGAGAGCTGGAACAGGTTGCCCGGCATCCTAAAGAAACTTCCATGAAATTGGGAAAAAAAACCAAAACCAAAACCAAAACCAAAAACAAAACAACAACAAAGGAGTCATTGTAAACCTAACTGACCTACTGAATCCCTAAGATTTGAGAGAAGGCAAGTGTCAATTATAGTGAACAAATAGTACCTTTGTCACTTAAACTGGTCAAGGTAAATCTCATTGAAGAGGAGCTGGTTGAGTCTTGCAGAAGTGGTTTAGGTTGTGAAGTAATCTGCCAAGCTCAAAGTGGAACCTCAGTCTGCCTCAGTTGCAGTTGCGGAGAACATAACAGTAAGCAGCAGTCCTGCTGCACAAGCAATGTTGGGAGGGCTTACTGGAGGGTTGTCCTTTCTATGAAATAGCCTCATTTGTGCAAGAGCATGGTTAACAAGAAAGATCCTATGTGCCAAAACAACACCAGATAAGCAAACAAATAATCCCCTCCAACCAAACTCAAACACTCCACTAACAGAAAAGTAAAACAATTAGATCCTTCTGTCTCTTCTCCCCTAGAAAACCAGACTAAGGTACTTGTTTTCAGTTAAATGCATGCTATATGACAACTCTCTCTTCATGGAATAAAGGATCTTATTTACAGTGTTATTCATTTACGTTACTGGACTTCCTGAGGATCTACATTCTGAGATAAAATCATAATTGAATATGAGAACCCTCAGGTTTTTCTGTACATGATAATCTATACGTACCCAATTGTGTAAATCCATTAAGATGTGCAGCATCAGCTCTTCCAATTGATGATGATGCAGCAGAGAGAGCATGAACGATCGTGACTGTCCTGCCAACAGCATCTACATAATTCCAGAGTGCACCTCCTGCAGCTAGTGGTGTTACTCACTATTAATACCCATGAGGCTGTGATCACGATCTTTTTCAGAGGTTTGCCTTCTCAATACTTACAAGCTGTCAATTAGCAATTTTATTAAAATATTATGAGATTAATGAAATTAGGAAAACTATGCTGTCTTCTATATAGTTTGTAATTAATTTTGGTAACCTGAATACATGAGTATAAAAATAGTAGCTATAGCAAACAATTGGATGTATTAGTTGACATGCAGTGAGTGTGGAGGCTTGTATTGCTATGGAAACATAACTGTCATTTTATGTTGATGACAAAGGACTGAGTTTTGGGTGGGTGGGGTTTTTTCCTTCCTTTCAACATCTAGCATTTATTTAATTATATTTAATAAAAGAATGAAAATCTTAATCTCAAAGAATTGAAGAATTTTTTACCAAATTTGGTATTTAGATTCCAACAGTGCTGGATATTCCACACATTCTTTCCGTGTTCTTTGTGCTTTGAAATTTGAACATATATTTGACCTCTGTATTTTAATGCATTGGTTAAGAAAAACCCTCAAGGATGAACAATGAGATATATTAGAAGAACAGAATGTGTTGCAGTTCAGTCTTCAGGACACTTGTCCTCACAACATTTTTCATATCTGTCCTAGTCTCTTAATCTGAATGGAGCAAGTCCATATGACTTATCTTAGGCACCTTCTGTTTTATTTGGCTTGCCTGTTTCCCTTGGAAAACTTTAATTTCATTGTTTTGTTACATCTGTGTTTCACATGTGCTTCAGATCCAGGCCTCATCTTCTTCTTTGCGCTTCCTGTCTAGTCTCAGTCTCTCTCTAGCTCTTCCATGGATCTCTCTAACTGCTGCAAGACAACAGTCCCTTCCCTCTCCCTGTACAGACTTCCTCCTACATCTGCCTCTTTTATTTTCTTCCTGTGAGTTTGAGACTTTCCACCTCCTTCTCATTGCCTGCACCCAATAATAAGGTCAAAGGAAACAGTAGAATACACTGTCCCTGCTGATCTGGTTGCTGCATCCACAGTGTCTACTGCGTGTAGTATCCTACAGTTACAATCTGGAGAATTTTCTCTGACGTTTCTGGATGGGTCATATGCAGGTATAGCATATAGGGCATTTTCACCATAACAACAGAAGGCACATGCTTAGTATAAATGCTACAAAATCGCCAGATTTAAAATAGGAAACATTATAGTAATTTCAAAAATTTCCAGGATTTTCTTAAATGGGGAAGAAAATATCTTTTCTCTGTCTTTGTTCTCGGCGGCTAAACTGTTTTGGGTGAAACGCTTCACATACTCTGGACTTATTCATATCTTTAGGACTGAAAATTTCAGATCAAGTGGACTAAATTTAACAAAGCTACAGCTTCCAAAATAAAGTGTTCTGAGAGCAAGTGCCAGGCAATCCTAAACACTGCCAAAATGTCAGCTACAGATCACACTTATAAAAATGGAAATGTCTTTCTTGGAAGAAGTTGTGTAATGCTTTGTGCTGCCCTAGAAATATATCATTAAGGTTTATTCTCTGATGTTGGTTATGTAGGGATAAGCTATGCTAACAACATGAATCACCTTCCAATGCTGCTCTGACATCTTTTACATGGACTGGGATTACAAAAGACCAATACATTGAGAACCTGCTTCTGGCTAGATTTTTAGACGGAAGCATCAGAATCTTGACCCAATGCATTTGCATAAGTGACTGCCCACTTGCCTGAATTCTTACTTTATGACAGTATGTCATTAATAAATACACCAATGCCTTTTGTTCAGTGTAATTTTTTAAATTTAAAGTAGAAATACACTTTCTAAAGGCATAAATGTAGTTCAATCTTATAATGTTCTTTAGCAAACAGTTGACTTTAAAGATAGACCAAAACTGACAGATTTTCAGTGAGAAGAACACATTTTCTGTGTTCTGCATTAAGACATTATTAGCAAGCAAATTCAGTGACTGCTTTAATCATCCCATTCTTCAAACTGTTTCATATGAACCATGAACACATCTGAGAGATCACTTCAAGGACATTTCCTTCAGAAATCCAGCCTGGCTAAGCCTTTCTCAGCCCTTTCTTTCCTGAATTACTTGTTTCCTCTATCAAGCTGCTGTTGACTCTATTCATTGGAATGACAAGGCGAACTCATTCAATCAATGAAATTATTATTTTCAAAAAATTAAATTCAAAAGACAAAACTGGTTTTGGAGAGCTTAGTTTTATCCATATTCTTTCACAGAGAGAGTTGATAAAAGGTGAAAGGGGAAGTACAGAAATCTCATAAAAAAGTTTTGCCACAGGAGAAACTGTAAGGTTGAACTGCAGATGCAGTGAGACTCTGCCAGTACTCAGGGGCTGATCCTCTCTTGTCTCCATCCTGCACATTACAGTGGTGTGCAGTTGTGC
This sequence comes from Grallaria varia, assembly GCA_013396735.1. Taxonomy (NCBI): domain Eukaryota; kingdom Metazoa; phylum Chordata; class Aves; order Passeriformes; family Formicariidae; genus Grallaria; species Grallaria varia. The sequence goes on from VWZG01001606.1 coordinate 18,745, forward strand.
CCAAGCTTGCTCCTCATAATATTCCCAGCAGGATAAATTGGTGGGCTGTGATCATCTTCCTACCCAGTTCAGTGTGAGTTTTCTGATGTAATTGTAAAACTGTGCACTGGAGCACTACATGACAATCTATGCTAGTTAAGATATGACCCTCATGATTATGTCATTGTAAGTAATGCTTGCATGTGACCTAGGGTGCAAAAATTCTCTCAGTGAAATTCTGATCTCAGTGATGTCATTGTCAAAGTTTTCTCTACCTTACATGTGGCAATAGTTTTATCTTTTACAGCTACTAGTTGCATGATTTGTTACTATTACTTGTATCATATAATTTTTAATGTATTAAGGTTCCAGGGGAAATGACCTATTAGCATTGTACAAAAAGATTATCCAGTTACAATACAAACTCTTGGTGTGTACATAACACACCCTCACAAATATTTATACTTGAGTAGTTCTTTTGAAAACAGTGTTAATCAGACTAAAGATGCCTTAGCTTTTTCTCCTATGTGTCAAATTCAAAGTTAAAAATTGTTGCATTAAAGAAAGGAACCTCTGTTTTCATTCAGTTGGAAACAAACCTTGTTGAAATGTGTGTTTGTGTCATTCAGAACTTTACTTCTACAGAGCCAGTTTTATTACTCTACTGATTCATTGGAAAAGGTGCCTAACAACAATTTAAAAATCTTCAGAATCACATTCACTTTTGCATGCTCCAGCAAGATACAAGTAAGTTAAATTAAAAGGATACTAAATCCATTGCAAGTTAAAAAATGGACCTGAGAGCAGCTCAAAATGTTGAGTTAGAAAATTGGATTTTAATACAGGATGATACTTGTACGTCAAAGTTCCAGCATCAGAGACAACACCTGATATGAGGAAGCTTGGCAAGTAGCTTTGGTAATATCCACAGGCTGCTCCTCTGTATAGCAAAGAAGACTAGTTACAATTATAGCTTTAATATAAATGGAAACTCTGACCATTGAAGCAAAGGCTACATTTCCTGGTCATTTTGATGAGATTAGGTTTGCACTCTACACAGCTGCTTTCAGCTAAGGTCAAAAACCTTGTGCATGAAATGCATTTGGAAAGGTGTCTAATCCTATGACACTGATGTGACACTGAGAAACCAGTGAAAAATGCCGATGCAGTTGCAGCTAAGGAGCTCACTGTAAGCAATTACATGGAGCAAGACAAACCAGAATCTAAAACACCCTCTCACTGCCGTCCTTTCAGGCTGGAGGCCAGCTGTTTTCTTGATCTTCTTCAGGGTTCTACAAAATCTTTACTCGCTATAGTCATCACTGTATGGTCAGATTCCCTTCATTTTCAGATATATGTTCATCCCACTAAAATATTTAATCACTCTATCGATTGTTACTTGGAATAGTACTGAAGCAACAGAGACTTACTGAGGTCACAGTGAGTATCATGTGAGGAGTGCCTCGTTAAAAACAAATACCTTTCTTCCCTTGCACAGCAGGAAGCAGAATTACACGCTTGAAAAATGCTGCTTTGAAAATCAGAATCATCACACAATCTAGCTTGGAGGGGACATATGGATGGCACTTAGTGCAGCCCACTGATCAGAGGAAGGTTAACCGCAAAATCAGCTTGGATTGTCCGGAGCCTTATTCTGTAGTATCTGTAACTGTGCAGATCCACAGACTCTCTGGGCAAGTAGTTCCATTCTCATTGTGAATAAATTATTTTGTTTTACTTTGCTTTGTAGCAGCGTGAACATAAATGGTAAATTCCTCTGTTGAGTGAGAGACGTTTTATACCATGTAAACAAATTTACAGAAGCAGGGCCAACACAACTTACGCCATTCTCAGGGGCACCAGTGCAGCCAGACAAAGACCTAATCTTTTTCATTCTGTTTTTGGAGGTCACGGGAAAAAGAGGTAGTGGGGCAGTGAGGCCATCCAGGAGTTTTTGTGGTGAGTCAATACAGTGTTGTGTAGACTTCTAAGACAGGAAAACTGAACCAAAAGGTACCTTTTAGACATTTATAAAGCATATTTATCCATATTCACTTCTGCATTGCATCCAGAGCTGAAGCCAAGAGAAGGCTCTAAAGATAAGTGTTTACTGTATCAGCTGAGGAAGTTTCTGTGGTTAAGACCACGCAATGATCACATATACACAGAAACTTTTAATGTACTGGCAAATAACTAGGTCTCTGGTCACTTGGCTGGCAAACTGAGGTGAGAATTTTGTCAGACAAAGCCGAATAGATTGTATTACCAAATGAACACAAACTATACCTTCCTTTGATTTCAATGCAGTTCTTATTCACTGAGCCTATGACAGTGAGTAATGGCTTTTGCAACTTATCTTTGATGTTGGATCAAGCTGCAATGCATAGACTGTTCTAGTGAAGCGCAGAAATCAAGGCGCTGACATTAGTTGATTTTCTTTCAGTTGTAAGATATATGGTCCCCCAAGGGAATCTTAAAACAGGAAATGAAAGGAGCCTTTCATCCCTGTGATTGTGTATTCTCCCAAAGGCCTGTGCTCAGTGCTGCCCAGGAGCTACAAGAAAAGTCAAATGAATCAAATTTACCATACACACAAAAATGCACATCTTTTTGAAGGTCTGTTTCTGAAGTGCAATCAAGTTTCTACACATGAGGTTAAAATGGCTTAGGGGATTAAGACTCCACAAAATCCTACTGCCTGAAAGTCCTTTAAATTGACGACATGCATGCAGTTACAGACTTGGTGTTTACAGAGCCAGAGAAGGTCCCTCCAGCACACTTAATTGGAAGTTATGCTATGGTATTTTTACAAACATTCAGCATAATTCAGACCCCTAATGCTGAAATGCCCTGCACTTTCTAATTTTTATGTTGTTCTTGCTTGTGATGATGTAGTAGGATTACTGCTGATGCTGAACTTTTGGTTTGGAGATCACAAAAGCTTCAAGCAATTCCAAAATGGGTAAACATGCTCAGTATCACTTCTCAACTCCATACTCAGTTTCATTTGTAGGAGAAGAGCTGTCATTCATCCCCCATAGACGTCTTTTGTGCTCCTGCATAACTCAGTTTACTGCATCCTGGGTGGAACAGCTCAAAAATAATACAAGAAATATTTGGGGCCTTAGTAAATAAAGACAAAGCAGCAGTAGAGTGAACAAATGTACAAGTACACCTTTATAGGGCTAATACAGAACATGAAAATTGTGATGGGCTATTAGCAATATCAGGAACTGCCTAAACAGCTCAAGAATTTTATCCACTGATAATTGATAAAATTATGCCTTTTGCTTGAATTTTTGTAGACATCTGTTCCTAATTACTATGTAATCTGA
>VWZG01001606.1:35012-57851 GCA_013396735.1 Grallaria varia
CTGTTAATCCCTGTGAGCATATTAAAATTAAACACATGTAATAGAAACAAGTTGCTGCTCGCTAGGGATAATTCTTATTAAGTAGAGCCAAAAAATAAATTACAATGAATCTCATTACTGCTAAATGAATATCACTCATGCAAATACTTGCTGGTAGATAATAGATAAAGTGTACAACAACATATACTAATAATNGAATTCCACATCTCTATCCACACTTTTAAAAAGAGAATGAGAAAAAACTTGGATTTTTTTGTATGTGTGGAGTGCACTTGTGCAGAGCTAAACTTTATAATAAATACTTTTGTCAAACATATATATATATATAAAATTTTCCAAAGTATACTCATAAAAGGAATAGTATTTTTCCTGTATATTATATTCTGCATATTATTTCTGTTATAAACACTCATTATTTCATATATACATTATATGTTTAGCATGCAGCTTAGCCTGCATATTGTCCCCCAAAAGAGGAGGCATTTTTTGCTTGTCCTTATCACATCAAATCTGCCATGACAGTGGAGTCAGAAAAACACTGTAACTTGTTATCTTTGTAACCACACCTTTTCTAGGACCCTAAATTACAACTGAGAAATATCTTTTCAACAGCTTTCTGGTAAAAAAACCAAAAAAACCCCTATTGTTAATGTAAACATTTCTTAAAGTGTGAGGAGTTTGTTTTATGAGGAGTACAGCACCATTTCAAAATGGAAAATTTTCTATTTTAATTATGTTTTAAAACTATACTTTGCTTTTACTAGATAAAATATAAAACCTGACTAGGAGCTGTGAGGTTTCTTTGTTAATTCAGTGAGTTCAGGGTGATGTTCAAACATTGGATACTTCCCTAAAATAAAATATTCTGGGTAAAAAATTTGCCACAACAAGCAATGAAAGCAATGGCAAGTGCATGAAATTTTACTAATTTCAGGATGCTTTTAAGAGAAAACAGATACAAAAATAGTCCTTTTTTTCTTTTTTCTTTTTTTTTTTTTTTTTAAGAAGATCTATTTCTTTATGGTTAGTGATGTAGAAAAGTATTGTGTGGATTTGCTGTTTTATGAGATTACAACTTGCTGTAGTGCTTTAGTAATGCATCTGCTGAGACCACATCAGACAAGCAGATGCCAGGTTAATGAGATTTCACATGAAAGCATGGCCTGCAGTCCAGCATCCACAGCCAGTGTTGGGTGCACAGGAAATATAACAAAATCCAGACACATTGTATTTTACTGTATTTTCATCTTTTTCTACTCTTTAAACAAAATATTTCCATAATCACAATAATTTGTAACTAAGTCCTTCTCAGCCAAACAAAAGTCAGAAAGAAGTGCCACCTCAAATCACCTTCTCTGAATACAAACACAGACAGCATATGTGAGAAAGAACACAAAGTGTAATAACTAAAAAAGTCACAAGCATTAAGCTCATGGAGCCTTCAGAAAACAGTGTAAAGACAGACATTTAAAATATCCTGAAGAACTCACTGGAGTCAGCATGAACAGGGATTTGGTACAAATTACCTGCAAACTGATCAAGAGCAAAGTATGGTGATGCTTGTAACTTCAAACTCAATTTACAACCTAAAGAGCTGATTACAGAGTTCAGAAAGGTCACAGTTTTCAGTCTACTTTGAAATTAATTTACAACCAAAGTACCTCCCTGTTATTTTTGGATTTCTGCCCAAGGAAGTGGGGGAGGAATTTAACATGGCCAGAAATCTCTGAAACCTTCCCATTTACTAAGAAGGTCCATTGTGTAAAGCCTTCTCTTTACTAAGAGGTTCTATTGTCAAACATTTTTCTAGGTTTTCCAGTTTTCAGCAACTATTCTCTTTTCCCTCTTCTTTGAAGAAAGATAACATCCTGTCCAACCTCAAGTAGGGAACCCCCCCCAGCATGTGTGCGTGCATTTAAGCATGAATGCCGTCCTGTTCTCAGCTCTTGGCAAATATTAATGTGGATTTTTAAGCAACTGTAACTGAATTTGAATTGAGCTCTTTGACTCAAGTGTCAATACACGCAGGAGTTGACCTGCACCTTTTTAGCAGCAGAGAAAATAATAAAAACCAGTACATTCTAGTTAGAGAGAGGATAGATATACATTGAAGCTGTATATACATATATATATCATAGCTGCAATCACAGAAACAATTTGATTTTCTGTTGAAATAAGCCCGAGAATTAAGAGGACAAGTCCTTAGAATAATAAAGGTACCTTTTTTCCACGCATAAGATACTCACCTCCTGTCTGTGTCTATCCCTATTTATTTTTCTGGCTTTTTTTCCCTCCTGTCATAGATGTTGTATCTTCTGAGGAAAAGCCTAAAACCTGGTCTTGCCCCAGAATTAGTGTCTTGATGTTAGGTGTCTTGCTGGTATTTTAACAGCTGTCGGTGCTTCAAATGCCCAGAGGTTGAGAGAATTCTAAGTCTTTCAGTTATCTTGAATTTTATGAAAGTCAGTTGAGGATTTTCATGAGATGACTGAAGGATTCAAAATTAATCTGTTGCCATCATGCTTTAGAGAACTCTGCTGCATGAAAGTAGTTGTAGTGGTGAGTAGTCAAGCCATGTAAGTTCTACTACAATATTTTTGAGTACTGAGGTATCATGTAGTGGTTTAGTGCTTTCTTCCTGAATGTTCCTATAAAAACTAGGACTTATATCTTCTTAGTTTCTCAGTAATAAATGCAGTCATAAATTGTTAATTGTGGGAGCAAGGCAATTGCAGCATTACATTACTTGACAATCAGAGAAATGTTGAAGATATAGGTTTGAGTTCAGCCTATTTAATGTGAAGTACCTAGAAGAAATATATGTCTTAGGATTGTATCAGCCCTGTGCTATTTACAGGCCCAAGAATAAGTTAAAAGTTGCTTCCAAGCCCCAGTAAGGGTTTCAGTTAGATGGAATCTGCACTCATATAATCTCTAGTTTTAGCCTGGATGGGTCTCAGCCGAGGTCCTTGCTCCTTGAAGATTTAAGTTCTGCTATGTTATGAGGTTGTTTCCACCACAACAGAATAAATCACAGCAATCTTCACTTGTCTACAGTGCAGGCAGTCTGAATATACATGGAAATGCTGTGCAAAAGAAAATGCAAGCAGCCCTGAGGAGATTAGCTGGCTTTCTCCTGCAGTAGTGAGGTTTATGTCTCTCTGCATCATGTAACTCTGCTGTCCCCAGGTAATAGTGCTTTTTGGTCACATATTCCATACTATCATGGTCTAAGGACTGGGAATTTTTTTTGTTTTTAATGTACATTAGGGAATTAATCTTGTAAGATGCTGAGCAGATGATTTTTAGAGAAAACACTTGAGTATCTGGATTATTAAATCAGGGGAACTAAAAGTAGAGACATGAAAGAATAAGACATATAAAAATGCACAATGCACAAGCTATGAAATATCCATAGTATAATTAGTAGCTGTTGTCAGAAAATGCAAAACAGCTTCTCCTGACAGTCTTACTCAGCTCTTTAGCCTCACAACATATATGAAGCAATCCATATTTTTCCTTCCTAATATTATTTTGAGAATACAAAAAGGCAAAAAATACAAGTAAAAATGAACAACTGCAGTAATACATAATTTACAGACCTTTCACCTAATAAAAAAACGCATCTAGATCCTGTGAAAAATGTTATTCCCTTTGTTTGGAATAGCACCTCCTAGTGATCAAAGGCCATTGAACTCCATAAGTGAATGAGCAGAACAAGGCAGAACACAGCCATAAAATCTGTAATAGCAAAAACAAAGGTGAAATTTGTAAACACCCTGGAGAATAGGATCAGGATTCAAAATTATATTGAAAAAAATGGAAAGTAGTTCCTAAACCTTACAGTACGAAATTTTCCAAGACAATAACAAAACATTATCAATCAAAAGAAGCAACCAATAAATGATTGTGAAAGACAAGGCCTAGGTAGGCAGAGACACCACACAAAAGGATCTGGAACTGCAGTGATAGCAAATGCAGGAGAAGTCAATTTTATGCTACAGGAAGAGGTAGCCAAAAGGCTCAAGTACATTTTTTGGTGGGTATAAGGCAAGAAAGGATGGAGTCTCCATTTCAGGGGAGATTTTTTTGAGCAGTCCTGGTTTCATATGTACAAAGCACCTTACAGGAAAATATAAATGCTACAGTACTGATGCAAGCTCACTCTGCTTTACCCATGATGGAGAGAGGGAGAAACCACGTGTTTGCGTTAGTGCAGCCCTGAGCCCAAGCTAATAACTTTTACTGTGAGTCTAAGTTTAGAAATTCTGGTTTCTGACATGCTTATATGAACTTGTAAAGTGGGTTGAGTGTTTTCCTATTTTTTACTTTTCTGGGCAGAGGACAAGCAGGGGAGAAAATATCTGCCTATAATGTGCATATGCCACAAATGTCAGAAAGAAATTAAATATGAACTATGACAGGCCTGAGGTGGATCACTGGATAGATAACATATGACCAAATTTGCTACGGCAAGAACTAGCTGATAGAAGAGGAGGTAAATAACATGTTGGTAAGGGCAGATGATGATGATGATGAGTGATGATGATGATGAAAGGGAGAATAAAGTTGGGTAAAAACAGCAAGTAAAAGAGGGAAGAATTCTAAGCAGAGGAAGGTAGTAGAGAAAGTGGGTGCTTAAAAGTCTTTAGTCACAGCTGTCTCACTTGTCACTAAGAGCAGCAAGCAGTAAGGCGTAAGAAATCAACCACATGGCCTTTACCCCTGTTGGAAAACGAAAGAAGATAAAATACCAGCCTCTTCCATGTGTAGCTGTATATGTTTCTGTACATAGGATGAATATTCCTAAAATGGAGTTTGACTAGGATGCTAACTGAATATATTCCTCTCACAAAGTCTCTTGGGCTTTTTAAAAGTCATCACTTAGTCATCAGCATATTCTCCTTGGGTCTTATCCCAAGGGCCACTTCATTTTCAAGAGCAGAAGCACTCATAACACCTCCATTTAGCCCTCATTTAGGAATACCTCTGAGGGAGAACCCTGTTTTTCTCATTTAACTTTTCCCTTTCTGACCTGTAGACAGTTCAGGGCAGCCCATTTATATCATAGCTGGGTCACACACACTTCTCTTGGACCCTCCCCCTGGTGCTAGCTGCTTAATGAATGTAGGATGAGTGGCTCCAGAGACTGCAACATTTACGCAGAGATATAGTAAATTAATTTGACTGTTTTTTTCTCTAGTTCGCCAGCTCAGGCACAGAGGGAACTGCTAGTTCCAGCTAAAGGAAATGTGTGATTGGGGATGGTGGACAGGGGAGACTTGTATGTCCCAGCTGGGTCCTGTCTCCTATCCCACTCCAAGGAATGCGTCTGAGAGCTTCAGTGGGGGATGCCTGCAAGTGAGAGGTTTGTACCCCACCTTAAAATGCAACAGAAATGTTGAAACCAAAAGGTGTGGATGAGGGTTTTGTTATGTACTGTATTTTTTTCCCTTTCCTGTTTTTCTTAGCAATTATGCTGTATGTTCTCTTCCTCCTTTGGAGAGGTAGATACTACTAATGTTATTTGGGGGGTTTTATAAGAAAAAAAGAAAAAAGGTTTGCTTCCATCTTTATTCAAAGGGGAAAATGCTGTGATAAATGCTAAAGTTCTACTTACAAATTACTTCATGCTCCATAATACTATTCATGTTACATAATATTATAATTTCATTTTGCTTATGTGTTTTGAGTTTTTATTGCTGTGGTGGGGGACAGGGGGGGGGGTGAATTTTGTTTGGGTTTTTTTACGTGGAAGGTTTATATTCAAAGGAGCATAGAAAAAATTGCACCAGATGTCTGGTTTTGCATATGGAGTGAGAAAGTCAGTAGTGCAACCTGCAGTTTCTAGACAGGATCCTTTATGTTTTGCTGAAGAACAAGGAAGCAAAGTAAGGCATTTTACAGGGGCACTTTATGTATAAAACCTTCTCAAAGTCAAATACATTAAAATGGAGCCTGCTGTAAGGTTCTGTTTTTAAGATGTCACTTTCCTCTGTCACTGTATCTTGTATCAAATAAGTTAATTCTGTTTGCATCTCTACCTCCAGTGAAAAGGCTTTTATACTGAATGAGCGAGCTTTACAGTACAGGTACTGACGGTAAATTTACTCTTGCAGCAGCAGGTATGACAATTTAAGCTTGTGAGAATATTTTGACGGAATGTCTTAATGAAAATACATTGTTTTGTTGAAGCTAAAATATATTATGAAGACCTACTGGTTAGGTGGGAGATTCCAGGGTTTTTTCTTCAATAAGACCGTCTTCACCCTGTGAGAGCACAATCAGCTTTCAGTGTAAGGATTCCTCTCCTTACTGTGCTAGGTCAAGCAATCTGCTCTGTGCCCAAGAGGCCTCACACCAACTAAATGCCTTAACTCCAGACTCTGTGTGAATTTAACTGCTGTATGGTGCTGACATAGTGACTCTGGATTAAAGACCCTTGTGACTCTTTTCCCCTTACTTTCAACACTTGGGTCCAGTGAAAAATACTTTTCCCACTGAATCTTACCTCTCATACGTGTATCCAAAAACTGATAAAAAAATTGTACATCTCCATTTTCCCATTACCAAAGGAGACAGCATTTATTTTTACTGTGGAACAAAAAAAGAACCAGGAAAGTGAGAGTTCTGCTATGGAATGGTGTATTCAATCTCAGAGTTGCTTTCATGGTGTCCTGGTTTCAACTGGGATACAGTTAATTTTCTTCCTGGTAGCTGGTACAGTGCTGTATTTTAGATTTAGGATGAGAATAATGTTAGTTACATGCTGATGTTTTTATGGCTGCCAAGCAAGTCTTACCATAAGTCAAGGACTTTTCAGCTTCTCATGATGTCCCATCAGTGAGGAGGCTGGAGGGGGCACAGAAGGGAAGACTGACCCCAACTGGCCAAAGGCATGTTTCATACCTTCAGATGTCATGCTCAGAATATAAACTAGGGGAAAACCTGACTGTGGGGCCACTGCTCAGAATCGGGCTAAGTATCTGCCAGCTGGTGGTGAGCAATTGTTTGCATTTGCATCACTTACAAATAACTTCTGTTATTCTCCTCTTGTTGTAATTTATTATTGTTGTTATTATTATGTTATAATTCAATTATTAAACTCTTCTTATCTCAACAAGTTTTCTTGCTTTTACCCTTCCAATTCTCTCCCACATCCCATGGAAGGGAGCGTGAGTGAGTGAGATATTGCGTGGGAGTTACCAGCTTTGCATATGCAAAGTCAACACGATATACCCCTCAAAACTCACTAAAGCCACAAGGGAAATAAGTTGGCTTTGTTACATATCCTACATTTTTTCTTTTGCAAAAGCAGAGGACTCCAGTGACTAGAAAAGTGAGTTTGAAACCTCTTACAAATATTCGAAAAATATAAGAAGGAGCTGACAAGGGTGGGTTGACTCACATGTGAGGCCAGGTGCCCATGAAGCTGCTCAATTGTTCCCCTTCTTTAACTGACAGGAGAGAAAATATGAGTAAAGTCTTGTAGATTAGAAAGTTCAGGGAGAGAACACTCACCAATTACCACCAATCACAGGCAAAACAGACTCAATTTGGGGACATTAACTTTATTTATTACCAATCAAATCAGAGTAAAGAGAAATAAAACCAAACCTTAAAACCCTTTCTCCCCACCATTCTCTTCTTCCAGGGTTTGACTTCACTCCCAGTTTCTCCCCTGCTGGTGCAAAGGACAGAGAATGGAGTTTGCAGTCAGTTTATCGCACAGTCTTTTCATCCCACCCTGTCACTGCTGCTGTTTTCTCCTCAATGGGAGGACTCCTCATGTTATTCCATTGCTCCAGGGTGGGGTCTCTCCCACAGAGGACAATCCTCCACAAGCTTCTCCAAGGTGAGTCTGTCATGGGGTCCAGTTTTTCATTAAATACCGCAGCACAGGTCCCTTCTACAGAGTTCAGTCCTTCAGAAGCAGGCTGCTGCAGCATGACCCCACCATGGGGTCAGACGACCTGTCAGCAAACCTGCTCCTCCCTCTGTGCCTCCACAGGTCCTGCCAGAGGTCTGCACCAGAAAGAGATTCCCAGAGCATCACAGCATTCTCCTGCTCTGGTGTGGGGCCCTCCACGGGCTGTAGGTGGGTTTCAGCTCCACCATGGACCTCCATGAGCTGCAGGGGCACAGCTGCCTCACCATGGACTGCACCATGGGCTGCAGGAGAATCTCCGCTCCAGTGCCTGCAACACCTTCTCCCCCTCCTTCTTCACTGGCCTTGATTTCTGTAGCTTTGTTTCCTTCGCTCTTCTTTCTCAGCAGTCGTTGTGCAACAGCTTTTCCATTTCTAAATACCTTGCCCCTGAGGGACTACCACCATCACTGAGGGGCTTGGCCTTGGCCACCAGTAGGTCCAGCTTGAAGTCAGCTGAAATTAGCTCTGTCAGACATGGAGGAAGCTTCTAGCTCCTCACAGAACACACACCTATAGCCCCCCTGCTACCAAAACCTGGCCATGTGCAAAACCAGTACACTGACCTCCTGGCCTTTAAAGTAATTTTGACCTGTGTCTCTTCTGGACTATGGATTGGGGTTCAACAAAATAAAAATGTATGACATGAGCTAGCCCAATTTATTTCTTTGGGTACTGCAAATTCTGTTTTCTGCAACACAGACAAGATCAATAGTGCTAAACAGTAGATGTGATGAAAAAGCTTTGTTGTCACTGTGTTGTAGTAATAATTTAAAGCTGGTCAGGAAAAAAAAAATCGATCCTATCCATACTTGCTGAGTCTGTTAAATTGGAAATGTCATCAGAGATAATGTTTCTCTGAAGTCTATAGCAATCCTTTCTGGGTTTCTGCTGGAACATCAAGGAGGTTACATGGGATCTGGACTGCCAGGAGGCAATGGATCTGGAGCATCCTCAGCCTGTTACTGACTCTGCAGTCAGCAGTTCTAGCACTTCTATTTGCAGCTCTGTTGAATGGATCTGCTGAATCTCCTGGATGAGAACCACTGGAGTTTCAAAATGCCAAGCAGTGAAGCAAACAGTTTTGCGTTCCCTCATTGAACTGGCTGCCTGTCAGGGTTTCTGAGGAATTTGGGTTGCCATCCAAATTTAGTGGGACTGGGCTTTTCAGTATTTGCACAGCAGGCAGGCTCTGTTAATGCTCTGGAACAGGAGTCCCAGTCCAAGGTTTGATTTTAAAAATTAAAAATCAAGTGGAAAACCCCCAATTTTTTAATGAAGCTGATTTGAAAAGCAACTTTTCAAGTAGTCCATGCAATGGAATTTTCTTGCTCAGACTAGCTGTTACAGTTATTCACTGTAGTATTTCTAGGTGTAGAGGAGCTCACACTTCAGTCACTTGACATAAATGTTTTGCTGTTCTCAGGAAAGGCTTTGTGAGGAGAAATTGTAAGACACAAATCTACTGTGTCTTAGAACAACAGGACTTTCTGTATGTGAGCAGATAAACCTAAACACAATCTAATGAGTGGAAGGATTTAACAGTTATGTGTGAAATATACTATCAATTTTTAAATAAGTAAGGCCTGGTGCTACTTTATCACTTGAGAAAATTTGGAACACATTATATATGGGATGAAACACTCAACAGTTAGAAGTCAGGAAGCTGACTAGACAATTTATCTTTTAACCATCTTGCTGTTTGGTTATTTAAAGCAAACACTTTCAGCTCTGCATACTAACAGCAGGAGGATTTCTCATCTGCGGTGTAATTGTTTTTGTCAGTCTGTTTCAAAGTAAAAAGGTGTTGCTGCTTCACAGTAAATTTGTCCAGAAAGGTTCCTGGTGAAATACTGATGTCCTGGCAAAGAAACAGAAAACATCGCCTCTTTACTTTACAATGAACTTGACAGGATTGTGTGCCTGTAAAGGAAGGGAACAGGGGAAGCAGAGCTGAAAACCTGCAACAAATCATTTGCTACCAAACTTGTTTTGCTTTAAGGTATAATAGGTTGTAGGTTTTTTCTGGATTGTTTATAAATTTAGAAAGCTTCCTCCCACTTAAATTTGCCTCAGTTAATTCATCCTCTTTGTCTTTGTTAGCTCTTTTTAGGTTTGCTTAATCCAATATCCCTATTTTTACACAGAACCATTTGAATGTTCTGTACTTATTTTTCAAGATCCAGTAATGAGCTAGAGCTGGAAACTAGTAAGGAAATTTAGTGGGGGTTTTTATTCCGAAGTAATTTTTAGTAATTTAAAAACTTACTTAAATACTTGTTAGATGGATAAATGAGGCCAGTAGACTTGACTTCCCTGGATTCTAACACGATAGATTGCAGACTTAAGCCTTTTGCTCTTGCAGATATTTACCCTGAAGTTTCAAAGACCAATATTCTCCTTATATAGTTTTGAATGTAGATTTAGAACTGCAGTTAGGCTATCGATGATGTCAGTACTTTCATTCCTGCTGCCTTCTCAAGACCAACCTCTCCAACAGCTGCTGTTCCATGAGAAATGGAAGAAAAAGTACTAAAATCAGAGTGCAAAGAGGTACATATTCTGTAGGGAAAGTGTAGCTTTCAACACAATTCTTAAAACTGTAGTTTGACTTTGTTTATTTGAATAAAAGAAAATGAATTTAAGGGGAGCTATATTTCTGGGTAGAATTGCAGGGACATATTGGTGCTTTGTGCTCAGCTCCTGCTTTCTCTTTCCATAACTGACTGTGATAATTTCTTACAAGTGATGGGGTTTTGTTATTATTAAAGACTTCTTCGAGAAATAAACTTGAGAGACCTAACTAGCTGTAGATATTTGCTTATGTAGTGATAATAATAGTGTGGTTCTCTGGCTGTGGAATTTGAAGGACGTGAGAAAATTAAAACATCGGGTGAAATTTTGAGTCCATTGCGATACTTCCAAGTTTGGTTTAATTCTCTGCTGGAGGGACTTCAAATCCACATCAGTCGTGCTGCCCTGGGTACCAGGATAGGGGCTGCTCTACCTGTTCCTGCAGCTTGTTCAAAGATCAGTAGATAAAATGCCTAAAACATGTAAGGACTCTTCCCCTCTGGTAAGTATGATGATTACCTGGCGATTGAACAAAACTGCCATTTATTTCCTCTTTATTGTCCAATGAATCTTGAATCTTTTTTCTGTGCAGCAGAACAGCTTAAACAGAATGAAGCAGAGTGACTTCTGAAGCAGAATAGTCAAAAATAATGAGAAGAATGGACCTTGCTCAGTGCTTTGAGAAGAAAGAGGAAGGTTCTAAGACGCAGATGATGACCTGGCAGAGGTACTACGTTACAGGTCCCCAGAAGTGAGTTGATGTAAGATTTGTTTGTGTACTCAGATTTCCCTGCTGGCTATCCCTAGGCAGCCCAATAATGAGCACCTTGTTTATGAAAATATTTTTATAAGGGCTCTGACATCTATATTCAAGCCGAGGGACAAAACTAGCAGACTTTCCAGGCTCACACTGGATCTGACCCAGAGTCCTTAGTACCACATGCAACTTGCTAGACCATAGCCCCTCCTTCCCCACTCCCTGGCCTTGCAAGATCAAAAGGTTCTCAACACTGAGAAAAAATCTTTATAACAAGTGCTGCAGTAGGATTTCATAAATGCATTTTCATTTACTTGCAAAAATCCTGCAGCCTCAAGGTACTTTGAATTTTAAAACAGGATAAAAATAGACAAACTTTTCACTGAATTTAGGAGTTTTGCATTGACATATTTAGTCTGAGAACCTTGAGAGATAGGATTTCATTGGCTTCGTCTGATATATTCTGACAAATATGACTAAACATTATCATTCTTGTGATTTTTTTTTGGTCTTCCTCTGGTGATTCATAGTTTAGAGTCTATTGTTAATATTGGATACATGCCGCTTTCACAGCTGAACATATTGTAGAAATATAAAAACATTTCTGAAATATCTAGATGACAAAATTATTAAAAAATCTTGATGGTATGCAGCGTATTTGTAGTTCATGATTGGGAGAATCTATTGCATATTAACCATTTTCCAGAACTCACAATTTAATAGCACATTTGCTTACTGAGAAAAGGCTTTTATTATGTGTTTTTTGAAGTTAACAAGGAAAGTGACTTGCTTCACATGGGAAACAGCTGAAATGGCTGTTCTTTTAATAAGGAAAGGGTGTCAATGAGGCATTGTTGTCATAGTAAGTTTATAGGACGCTTCAGAAATACCTATTGTCCCCCAGGCAGTAGGATATTTCCCCCTCTGAGTTTCTCTGTCTACCCCATATTTAGTTCTTATCCTAATAACTGAGGTCAGACAAGTTGCCCAGAGTGGCCATAATGGAGTGTCTGCTTCCTCCCTTTGCTTAACCCTCTCCACAGTAAGGAGATTCCACTTCGTGCAGCAAAACAATTACAATCTCTCCTCCTCTGTGAATAAATCCTCCCACCAACATATTTCTATCTGAATACTCTTAAATGTTAACTCACATCAATCAGATGTTTGTTCTCCCACACATGAGAGTGCATGACTAACTATTGTATTTATCTGAATTCAGGTGTTTTGTACTCCTGATGCTGACTGTAGTATGAGTGCCTTCTACATGTTTTAGTGTTAAAAAGCCAAAGACAGTCTGTGTTTCATGGTTCATACGTGGTCTCTTTAATTGGTATTGTAAGAGAATCGTATCTTCATGATGAAGCTGGCAAGGATTAGAGGTAAAAATAAGTGCCAGAAGTATCTGAAATGTCTGGTGGAGTCTCATGGCTTCCATAAAAACATTCAGTGCTTCTGTTTCATGCTCTAGTGAAAAATTATAGGTGTTGAAAGTTAGGATTGGAGCTTTTTGTTCTTAGAAGCCTCTGAACAGAAGTGTAGTGTGTATTCAGACATCTCTGGGTGGATGAGAGATGCAGCAGTGCTGTTTGTGAGATCCTCACCACTACAGGTGCTGGCTTTCACAAGCCGCTGTGGGTGAGAATGGTCTTTGGCTGTTCTGCAATCAAGGGGTACAGTTGGAGTGATCTAGACATGTCCTCAGTGTGTGAAGTCTAGAGAAGTCCCAGTAGCTCTGTAATCCTGTCTGGGAGTCTGGTGTATACTTAATTGCTGAAACCTAGGCTGCTGTAGCTGTATTGTTACCAGTTCCTCGGCTAGGAAAATAAAGGTTACGATGGCTGTAAGTAAGACCTGCTGGCGCTGAGGTATCTTGTAAAAAGCTTTGCTCTTTCATACCTAGTTACTAAGGGTCAGACTATTTTCTCAAACGTGTCCCTGGGACATGATGTCATTGTTTGTTACTGAGGAAAGGCTCATGTGAAAAGATGGGTCTTGCATTATGCTCTAAAAATAGTGAGGTCACTCCCATCAACAAAAGATAAGATTTTTCAATTAAGGAAAACCCCATGTAATCTAACACAGACAGAGCACACAAAACCAAGGCAAAGTGCAGGAAATGCACCAACAAAGTCCAATTGTGGGAAAAGACAGCCAAAGTACTTAACACTACGTTATTGAGAGTATATTTTCCCTAAAACATTTACAAAATTGAAAGTCTTCTGATAGGAACTATACAATAATTCTGTAAAGCTCTTGGCGTTAGGAAAGGTTGAAATGAGCTAGAGCCAAAGAAGCATATTTTTGAAAGTAATATCAGAGTACTCTTTCAACGTACTCCAAAAAAACTTATTGTAGTTCCTTCTCTCCTACAAGAAGAATGTATCAGTGTTTCAGTTTTATTTCCAAGGAAACAAAACATTTGTTAAGTTCTGGTATTAACAATTTCTCAGAAGGAAGTAGTGCACAAAACTCATGTGTTTAAAAAAAAAAAACAAAAAAAGAGATTCTTATTCCAACATCCAAGGACACCTAGATCACCTTTTCAGTTTTTGGAGCTCTAAAACTAGATGGATTTTAGATAGGGCAGGAGAGAAGTAATCAGGTAAATATGTAAATAAAACCTATTAAAAATAGAAAAAGTGTAAGTTTAATTTTGGGCGTTAAATTTGGGCTTAGTAAACTCAGTAGGATGTAGTTCAACTACCCTTTCCAGCGAGACGCGTGGAGAAAAGGGCAAGGCCACGATCACTGGAATGGTATAAAAGCCTAGCACAGAGGAAATAAAAGTGGCTGAAACATTCATTATATGGGATGTTCTGTGAAGAGCAAAGACAGTAGGAATGAAGAGGAGGGAATGCAATGGGAGCATTTGAAACGGCCACCAGAGCCCAAATCTCTGTAAATCACTGCTTGGCAGAGGTGGCATTTTGCATGGAGGTAGAGCTCAGTAACAATATCTTAAAAGTAGATCAAATGCCAGCGCTAATATGGCCCATGTTATTGCCTGAAGATCTGAAGAGTCTGGATGCTGGGAGGGATGAGAGGGAGGAAAGTTGTCTGCCTGTCTTAGAGCAATGAACAATGTGCTACATGGCTTATGCAAAACCTCCTTTTTTTAGGTTTGTTGACCTTCACAGTATGCAAAGTTATTTTGAGAACAACAAGTTTCTGATAAATATTTATTGGTATTATCTGTCAAGTAAACATTTGTATAAGGGAAAGATGAAAATATTTCACAGACATTTTATTATCTTTTAAAGTAAATAACATAGTGAGAAAAAAAAGAAAAAAAGAAAAAATAATTACATTATAGACACTTTCCTATAAATTTAGAATTTTTTATGACTGGGAAATCAGTAGAAGCAGAAAACACTTTTCTGAATTAGGAAACATGATGGTAATTTTTAATAGAAGTCTCTGGGTATTAAGGTAATTGATGGCAATTTTCAGTTCTCACTTCTCTCCAATGGTATTTGAAGGTACTGATTGCTGCTACTGACTTGTGTGGATACTCCTTTTTTAGAATTCACATGATATTTGGCTAAAAGAGATGATGAATTTTTTCTCTTCCTCCCAGAAAACTGGTTGTAACTGTCCACATCTGCTAGGATTTATGGGTAATTTCAGCAAAAGAGACTAATTTTTTCCCTTTTTTCCCCCCTTCATAATTCCAGGTGATTCCCAAATCCCCTGGATATGTTGCCACTGTTTTAATGCCCCAGGGTTTATGTACACATATTTCTCCTAACATATTGTCTCTCTAATGTCCCAAACTCCAGATGAGTTTGCCCCATGAAAGGTTTGTCTTGACCTAAAAATTCAAAAATCAAACCATTAACAAAATGGTTCAAGACATTGAATCCTGGATTTGTATTTGCCACGACCACAAGGTTTATAATATGATTAGTTTACAGGGATTCCAAAGGCAAGCTGGAAATACAAGAACTTGGTGCTTCCAGGGAAATTTGCCAAAACAAGTATCTCAAATGCTTTTCTTTCGGTGCCTCAGCCAGAGAGGCTCTCTGAGCAGAGTCATAATTTGACCTACTGTTGATACCAATTAGGAAGGCTTAGTGTTGAAAATGCATACACATACGCAAATTTCTGACACTCACCAAGATAGGAGTAAGGTTTTCTAAATATTATTTCTGGACTGCTATTTTAATTTACTTTTTGGTGAAGCGACAGTTCTGATCTTGTGGATTATCAATCTCTCACTTTTCACTGCCAACGTAACTAAGGTGCAGATATCTGTGTGCAAATGAATGCAACCAACACTGAGTAAAGAGAGAAACAAGTCACTTGTTCTTTGATAGCTTTTGTCTGTTATGAAGTTTGTGTTGAATGTTGTAATTATTGTTAGGATGCCAAGGACTTTTGGCCTCAAGCTCGATACTACCAGTTTCTATAAGGAGGAAAATATGTTCTTGGGACATCTGAAATTGAATTTCTCCTGCTTTTTATTGAAGGAAAACAAAGAAAGTGGAATTAGGGGATAATGCTAGGTGGAAATTAAATTTAAACCCAGCAAGTTGGTTGTATTACCTGGGAAAACAGAATGTCATGGCTAATTTTAAGAAATGATCAGAAAACCCAGAACAGAGTTTCATTAGAAATATTACTCTCTTCTTGCTTTTATTCCTTTTCAGTTTTCAATAACTCTTCACAAGCTAAACATACTATGCTGTTTTATGAGTTGAGGAGAATCATCTGAAAAAATAAACAACATCCACTAAGTTACAGAAAAACATATGGGATATTTTCAGGATGGCAGATGCTCTGAACTAGTTGGTCTAATCTTAAGCAAGTATGTCAATGACCACTTTTAAAAAATAGCCAGCATATATATATATGGGTTGGAAAAAAGGCATTAATGGCTGAAAAATGAAATAGCTTTCTTGGGATTTCAAACAAGCTAAAACATAAGGGGAAATGATAGAATGTCTTTCCCTGGGTCACAGGAAGGTTGCCTATAAATAGAGCATGCATTTATTTCATAGCTGTCAGACTGCAGAAAACCGCTCTCAGTGCAGAACTGCTGTATGGAAAAGGCAGAGCAAACTGCACTTGTGCAAGTTGTGTGAATCTACCTCAAACTGCTGCTTCTGGGACTGCAAAAGTCAGACTAGAAAAGGTTTTACCTTTTCAGATTTTTCTTCTTAGCTGCAAACACTCAGAATTTTACAAAGAAAGCCTCAATTCTGCAAGCAGCTTGAAAAAATTACTCTATTGCCCAAAGTTCCTGTTTATGTCAAAACGTTGCTACCTTGGGAGCAATACCTAGAGCCTGTATGACTTAAATGTCCACTAATTCCAGGATGTTGAAAGTGGCAGTTCAACCCAGAAGCTAAAATTCCATTTTAATCCCATTCTATGTAAGAAAATAATTGGAAAACAAATAGCTTTTCTACTGAATATTGGAAAGAAATAGTAAATAAGCACCATAAGGAATACAGGATCTTTTTGTGCTATTCATCAGCATAATTCATTTAAGAAAAAGAAACTGTAGTTGCAGAAATTCAAAATCCCTGGGACTGTTGCTGTCTGGAAAGTTAAACTCATCTTTGTGTGTGGGAACTTGCTTAAAAACGTTCTGGAATTTTTTGTCATGTACTACACAGGTTTTATGCAGAAGAACAAAGTGCTGCTGCTAAAGACACCAATATTAATGTAACTGGCCCCTGCACCAATTATGTATGTTTCTTCCAGTCAAACTACTTACAGCACTGTAGGAGCAGAACATGCACCTGGTGATTTGCTTGCTTTAATGGGGTATTAATATGCCAACTAAATTTTTGCAAATGACTTGATTTGTCAAACACCAGTTTGACAAACTGTTTCCACTGAAAAAGCTGAGGAAATGATTTAGTTAAAATTTCCATATGTCTGAACCCTAGTCTTAATGGGACCTGCTGAGCAGATGCCCACCACCCTGCTCCTGGACTGCTACACCGTGATCCTCCCGGATCTGTGTAAAGAGATGTGACTGCTGTTTTGCTGGACTGTGTGGCACACAGGGAGTGTACTGTGCAAGAGAGTAATTTAAGCTGTTTTTCTGTTCTTTGTGGAACTTTCCGTACCTACCCTACCTTGAAATCATCACTTGCTTCAAAAGATTTTATTTTTTTTTGGTGATTTACACAGCACCACTTAACACATACAATTAGGTCTCTCAGCTTACCTTGAATGACCTTTGGGAGGAAGAATTTGCTTTAGAAAGACACACCCCATTCTCAGATTCATCTGAGAATAAAATTATCTTCCAGGCTCCCTTGTAGCCTGTGAGCAAAGAACTTGCAATGCCCTACTCGCATTCCTACATTCACAGGCAGCTCAAGAAAATGTTTTTCTTGTATGGCAGGTTATTGCAAATAGTAATCACATGCAGTAGGTTCTTTATAATTAGTGGTGACTTACAACCATAGCCTTTTGGCTCTGATTTCAGTTAATTCTCTGGCTTTAATTCACCAAGAAACAGATGGACGGTTGTAACTTCAATGGAGGAAGTGAAAGTTAGGACCTAAAGCTGGGAACAGGAATGTTTTTGCTGCCCTACACAAAGGTCTGTTCTCCAAAGGATTTATGTGGGAAGACCAGTCAGAAACACATTAGCAAGAATGGTGGATGCAGTACAGGGGAACTGGTAGTCACCAAATTATTTATAGTAACTGCTCAGGACCCATCCCTGGGAGCAGCACGCAGAAGCAGAAAAACCTGTGAGTCAATAGCATGAAGCTGTATCATGACTGCACGCATCCCTGGTAGTTTATTTGTCTTAGGTGGAAGCTGCCTTAACCTGTCAAGTGGTCTCTCAGCATGCTTTAAATTAGTAATATTTTTGGTGGCCTGTCTTGATGCAAACAGAAGTAACAACATTGACTGAAAGAAATCATGTCCAGATATATCCTAGAAGTCCTAATTCCTTTTCAAAATAAGTAATTAAATAAATTGCACCAGGGTTTTGTCTGCTTGGAGGCTTTTGCTACCTTGATATATCTTACTGTCTTGGCTTTCTTCTGTCTGAGCTGAAGTGATTAAAATCTCACTCTGTTCCTAACACAGCTAAGGATCAGTTAAGTGAGGCAATGTACAATTCATGTCTGAGAGATGTGTTAAATATCATTAGCATAAAAATCAATCCATATCATGCAGAATATTAGTCTTTTGGAGAGATAGAAATAGCACCTACAAGTCGATGTCTAAAGGCAAATAGGGAAATAGAGCATGTGTCCAGAATGCTTCTATTGTCTGTATTTGATGTGAAGGATAAGTGAAATAACAAGGTGGTGCTATTCTGCCGTCTCTTTATTCTTCTGGTGCTATTCATAGTTTTTTTTAGTGGAAAGTCTTTCATCACTTCAGATCAGTTCTCAAACCATCTGGCATGTCCTTCATTTGTCTTGAGCAGAAATGCATAAGGTGTCCCTCGGTTATAGTCTTTGTTATGCTTCACCTCTCTTGTGGAAAGTACTACCTTTCCCTCCCAGATCCAGAGACTATCTTGTTTTACTTTAGTCTTTACTATCAAAATGGTCATTATGTCATCTGTCTTTATCCTAGTTTATTTCATTAATACGTTTGAGACCTGAAGACAGGAGTTGATTAATGCTGTTGCCTCTTATTAATTTATGTTTATACTAGGTATATAAAAATTACTTTAGAAAACTAACCTTTTAATTCTGATCTCTCTATAAAATTTCAACACAATCCTAATTACATCTCAACTATCAGTTATTGAGCAAATCATGTCTACACTGGAACCTATACAATTGCGTCAATTGCTTGTTCCTTGCATAAACTGAACAGTGTGCCAAATAGAAGAGCATTTTATGAATGGAAGTGTGGTGTAAACAAACACAGTTAAAACAGGTAAGGAGCATCATTCCTTAATCATAGCTCAAGATATTCTTAAGTCCCTACATTACCTAGCATGAAATACCATTTTTCTGAGAGCATTTTTGTCTTGGCAATGACTGATGAACAAGGGTAGACATTCTTTGTATTGTCATAGTCTATTGTATCTTCTAATACTATTTTTTAGACTCCCCCCCTCAACTGCAATGTTATTGTGTGTTTGCTACCAATGTTCCGCTATTATACTTGTAGATTCAAGTTTATTTTTACCTCTAAATTCTTATTTCTTAGCGCTTAATCAGTGTTCCACAACTTTTCCCAAAACAGGGTTAGTCAGATGTTAGGAAATGTGCTCAAACCCACCCCAGCAGATGAATGACACCTGAGTTAGATGTTTACAAGCTCCCTTGTTCATTGTCACTTTTAATCTGTTAGGGTACTGACCAAGAATTTTATTCAAATTCTAAAAACCTCCCATAAGAGCCTCATAATGTACTCTGTTTCAGTAAATTCTTTAAACAATAGATTAAAAGTACTTAAATAGTGAGTGAAATGTCTAAATACCTGAAATCTAAAATTTAATTTTACATTCTATAGCTTGACTCCTTGGAATTTAGTTTAGCTACATTTACATCTCTTTCTCAGTGTTGCTTGGTGTGTGACTTTTGGCGGAATTGAACAGTATTCAACAGAAAACACTCAGCATATAATATTGGAGCTACCTATAGGCTTGATAGAGGTAAGGGGTCCTTAGCTAGTTCCTGTATGTTGTTATTAAAGCTATGCCACAGTGCATGTCTGAATTATCTGTGCAGAGTGATACTCTCCTTGGGACTTGTTCAGTCCCTTGTGAACTTCTGTGAATCAGTCTTCCATCATGTCTGCTGTTGGGATCCCACATCTGCGGGCTGATAGAGTACACAACCTGGCTGACTTGTGTCAACTTAGTT
The DNA here is from genome assembly GCA_013396735.1 of Grallaria varia. Taxonomy (NCBI): domain Eukaryota; kingdom Metazoa; phylum Chordata; class Aves; order Passeriformes; family Formicariidae; genus Grallaria; species Grallaria varia. The sequence continues at coordinate 55,075 of VWZG01001606.1, forward strand.
TAATTTTTCAGAGAAGCCTTATTTTAAATACTGAGATTCTGCAATTCTACGGTTATGCAAACCTGGTCTGAGAACGTGTGCCAGCTCCTACAAAGAGGGTATTAATTCACTACTTACTTTCTTCTGTTTCCTGCCTGCAAATGCACAGATTTCTTGAGGACAGAGTTTTCCAGATGGATTACATCTCATGTGATGTGCTAGGATGCTTTAACCCTTTGAACTGCTCTGATAGGAGTAACTAGCCATGGGTAATAATGGCAAACAGGCTAAACAGGAAGCCTGGAAATGAAAATCAGAATTTAATGCATTTTTATACAGTGAATTAATATTGAATTAATAACTTTAGTGTTTTGATAGAAAAAGTTCTCAAACTTTTTTTTTTTTCTTTTTCTTTACTTTAATGTTTGCTGTACTGCAGTTCCTTTCGTCACCCAGGAAGGGAGACAGTGTCAGTGGTTCCCTGTTCATGCTGTTCTGCTGGATTCTTTCATTATCTTTTAGAAGAATTTCTAGCTCAGTGTGTCTCTTGCTACATATTTCTTCACAGGTTTTCAATTTATGACTCTCCTAATGAAGTTCTTGAGAGTCTTCAGCTGCCTGTGACAAGAGTTTCCTGAATTCTAACCTGTGTTCTTGTGTGGATCATGGTAATTGTGAGAAGACTTACAAGAATGTTAAGTAGCTGCATTTTGCTTTAGGAAGCATACCAGGCTGTAATTTCAAATCTGTGAGAAGGCATAGGTATATTATAGTTCATCTCCTGTGCTTTATTTCAGTACTTCCTACTAAAAGGAATGAAAATGTATTCTGTATTAAACAAAGCTAGCGCTCCACTATGGGAAAGAGGAAAATGTAACAACACTTGTAGTATTTTCCTGATTTTAAAAGAAAGAGTATGGCCACAAAACCTGCTTATTGAGAGGGGTCACACCATTCTGCCAGCAATATCCATCTCATGCTTTGATGTTCTTTCTAGTGATGAGTTTGTGGCAATAAATATGTTCACATCTGAGCTAAAATTAGACTATTAAATTAGATTATTATAAAAAATTATGAAAGAAGAGGAGAAAATCAGTATTTGCACCACACTGCAAGTACAAAATATTTCATATTAAACCACTTATTCAAGCAAACATTTCTAACCACTTTTGTTTGCTGTTGTGATATTAAACTGTCAGTGCCTCATAATCTGGCTCTTCTAAATGACACTTTCAGTTTCTGAATGCCAAAAAAAGTGAAGCTGTAAAATGGCAGTAATTGTCTTAGCTCCTTAAATATACTCAAAAAAGTACTACATTAACCATTCAATGTTTGTTTTGAGAAGTCATAGAAGCAGATGAAAGACGCATATTCAGCAGTATAAAGGAGTACTCTCCTCTTTAGGGTAATTGAAGTAAAGGTAAGGTGACTGACAGTAAACAGAAACTGGCCCACTAGACTGGTGTCCTTACTCTTGATCACTAAAGGAACTCCATGGGACAGAAACAGCAGGAGTCATGGCACACCTGTTTCCACTGAATGCACAAAATACAGTCTAGGTTGCATTGTCATTCAGTGTCCCACTAAGGTCTGGTAATTCAGTAAGAAGTCCAGACCTTTTTCAATATCATGCTAGGCTGATTTTTGTATCCTGTCTTCCAAGCTGTCTTGAAATATCATGACATTTCTGTACTTAAGTTTCCCTGAGTCTCTGCTTTAATTTAATTTATCAGGTCAACAAGGCGGCACTGAGGTAAGGCATGCTTTGGCTATCAGACACTTCTAGCATAGTTCCTGCTGCAGTAACTTCTCCAAGGAAAGTTGTATCAGTTGTTTGAATATGAGCAATTCTCTACTTTTAAATCAAGACTAAGTTGAATTCATACAGATGAATAATGCACGTAAAATATATTATCCAATTTGAATCCCAACACCCAAACAGGTGAACTTGTTAGAGACAGTCTATTCCCATATACAGAATACTGGGAAATGTCTGAATCACAGCATCACCAAAGCTGAGATTGGATGGCAACTCTGAAGATTGTGTAATCCTATTGATGCCTTAAAGACTGAGGGAAAAAAAACTCCAGGCAAATTTAGTAGGAGATAAGATAAAGAGAGCAGAAGCTTTAATAAGCCTCCAGGCTCCAGGAATACATATCCACGCGTGCGTCTTCTGACCCTGGTTCCATGATTTTATAATAATTTCCCTCTAATCCTATTCTGCCACGCCCCCTCAGTCCTGCCCCATTCCTCCTCCAGCGCACCTCATTGGGAATGGAGTCTGGGGGTTTGGGACCCCTCTTTCATCATCTTCATCTTCCTCGCAGCACATCGGGTCCTTGGAGGCCTTCCAAAGTCCTAGATTTGGAGGTCCTTCTATCTATGTTCTTATCTTCTGGTGCAGGACTCATGGTGTTTTTCTGCAATTCTACCTTGAAATGAAGACTAAATAGCTAACGGAATTTTGAGGGATTGATATAGGATTGAGTTGGTATGCGTAAACATTAAGCTACTGTGCTGCACTAAATCTACAACTTTTAAAATCTACAAAAATTAAAAAATCAAAAAGCCCTGAGGCATCACTATCCCAGTGCTCAGAGCAGGGTGCTTTGATACCACATTGCTCAGGACCACATCCAATCAGATTTTGAGCATTTCCAAGGATGGAGACTAAAGCCAAGTGGGACATTCCTTGCAATGTTTGACCCTGCCATCTTTAGTCTTGTGCACTTTCATGTATTTTACTTTGTGCCCATTGTCTCCTGTCTTGTCTCCACCATCATCATCATCATCAT
>VWZG01001640.1:0-10805 GCA_013396735.1 Grallaria varia
TATGAGCAATAAATAAATTCAATAAAATCATCACTACCTGTGGGCAATTTTTACAGAAAAATGCAATAGAATTCATGTATAAGTGGTTTTTTGAGTTTAGTAGCTTCGTGATTTCTGTAGCTCATTCAGAAAATGTAGGATACAGTACTGAATTCAGGAACTTTAGTTTCTGTTGTTCCAGCCTGCGTGACACAAGAAAGACTGTTTCATAAAGCTCAGTCAAAATACCATTCACCTTACATGCTAACTTCCTACCTTCTGACAAATTTACAGAATTTTCTTACAGACTGTGACTGATAACAACACAAATTTCCTCATTTGGACAGCCAGAGTAAAGCACTTGTCTATTCTGGTCCTTTAATTTAAAATCCACTCAACTGACAAACTGTTTTAAAGCAAAAGTTCTTTTAACAAGAAAAGAGAGCAAAACCAATGAAATCTATTTTGTTATAGTTCAGAAGATATTAAATATTTTTGAGTTCCAGTACTGTATTTTTATTACAAAAAAACAAAAAAAAAACCCAAAAAACCCAACACAAAACCAAAACTAAGCAAAGAACTCAGCTGTTTTCAAATTGTTAATTACTACTGTCAATGCATATACATGTCAACTGAATACCCTGACACATACAGCAAAAGTATTTCAGAAAGATATATATTTAGCATAGCTTGTGCCTGGTTTTGGAATAATTTCCATCAAAACTTGGGTCAAGGTTTCAGTTAAAGAAATTGCCCCTATAAAAACGTGTTCCTTGCAAAATTGCATCTTTAACATGGAATGGGAGATGGCTTGACATATCATGTCCCTGTTCATTGAAAATTCCTCTATAGGTCAGCCTAGGAAACTTAAGCATATATATAAGTATTGATAAGCCAACTAAGCAAAATTTATACCAGATTCTAATATAAGGTGGAAATATTTTATGATTAACTTAGCTGTTTGTCCTAGTTATAGTGGCTAGGACCACTTTATCACTGTGTGCGTGGAACTGGAACTGTGTGTTCTATACCTCTCTGCCATTTATCATGAACTGTTAACGATGCATTGTTTGCAACAGCTGCCCAGGACACACATGACACCTCAGGATATGAACTGTGTGCNTTGAGGTTTGGGGACTTGGGGGACTCACTCGTCAGTCTGAGAGGAGGACCAGAACCTCAACAGGACTGCAAGGATCACTCTTGACCAGACTGCGACCACCAACCTTTTGGAAGGAAAACAGGGTTTCCTTTTCTTTTTGCTTTGGACTCAAGGGCACCACGTGGTGCTCAGCACAGGGGCTGGTGAGCACCACACTGTTTGTGCCCCAGGGGGCTGGGTTGTACAACTGGGTTTTGTGGGCTAAAACCAATTTGCCCTTGTACCAGTGTATTTATTGTAATCTTTTTATTAAATTGTAATTCTGGCTTCTAAACTCTTTTGAGTTGGATTCATTTCTCCTGCTGGTTTACTTTTAAACCAGCACACTGTTTCAAAACATACTGTGCAAGGAAATGAAACAAAATACAAGTTGCCTACACAATGAACAGGGTGATATGAAGCATCACTGCACAGAAAAGCTTCTCAAATATTGTCTTGTCCAACAGAACACGACAGAACAACTTAAAGGGGAATGTCAGTGAGACACATCATGATACATTTTTGAGTTCAACAATAAGACAGGGCAAACAAATCTTTCCATACAATGAGGAAGTAAATTCTTACTCAAAACTCTAAAATTGAGCATAAGGTATTCAGGTTTTAAAACAGGAAGTTCCATCTAATCCCCATCAAAAGAGCTTCCTTCTAAACTGAGCCTTTAGACAACAGAAATTTTAATGTATTTTCTATTTTTAGCAGTGTGGTGATCATGTACAAATTTCTGATGCTTGTGATTTACTTAAACAGGTTTGTGCATCATGCAGAGATATAGTCCAGATCATAGACAGAACTTAATCCTGCATCCCCTGCATTTTACTGAAGTCAGTAAAATTCCTGTATGCAGCCTTTTCTCCCTTGTTTTCCAGCAATCCAAAAAGTCTTCAGCTTTAGAAGAACAGACAGATGAGTAGGGGGTAGATGTAAAATATAATGAAGATTATTTTGTAAACTTGGTGAAACCTCTGCATGCAAAAATACGTTTTACCAAAGGCTGCCTAAGCTCAATATAGAATTCCAGGTGTACTTTGGGACAGCTTTGGTCAGATGTGATATCTGCTTTAGACAGACATGCTGATATCTGGTTTTTTTCTTCTCAGACATTTGCTGTATGAAAAATTACTATCTTCCCACCAGTCATCCATTTATTTTTCAATGCATTTTATTCCCAGACTTAGTAATAAAGAGCATTTAAATTTGATAAAACTCCATTTTCTCTTAAAATGCCTTATTCACGGTTTCATTTCCATGTCCTTCTGTTAACAGTTTTGAAAAGCTTCCTTTCAAATTTGAACAATAATTGTATTAGCAGAACACATCACGCAAAGCTTTTTTCCTGTGATATGCAAATTGGATATACTAGTTAAATCTTCTTAGGAGAATGTAATGAGATTTCAGATTTTATTGTAGAACTGTAGACAAACCTGTGAAGAAGTTTTGCAATAGCTACAAGATCTAGAGTGAAAGTGTTTTATTGGTTTTGTTTGGTCTTCATTAATACTTTATACTCGTATTTACACTTTATCCATGTAAGCACTCACATCTCTTTCAGAGATTACATGGTCTATACTTTTTTTTCAATAGCTTTCATGTCCCATAATGAAATTATTCTCTTTGTATTCATTTCATCAGAGAAGAATAACTGCACTGGACTGGAACTCAGAAAACAGATTTTCACTTGGCTGTTTTAGCAGCTGCAGTGTACCTTTGAATAAGTTACTGTCTCTGCGTACCACCCATCTACGTGTATAAAATGACAGAAATCTACCTCTTTTCCCTCTATTTATTTTTCTTTTGTGATTTTATGCTTTTTGGTCCAAATCTAACTCTTGCCATTTGTACTAGACTTACATGGAAGTTTTTAGTGGCAGGGGGCTGCAGAGGTGGCTTCTGTGAAAAAACACCAGGAGCTGTCCCCATGTCTGATGGAGCCAGTGCCACATGGCTTCAAGGCAGAGCTGTCACTCCTCAAAGCTAAATCCATCAGCAACATATTTAAGGCAGGGTGAAAACTGCCACAAAACAGCAGTTGCGAGAGAGGACTGAGAGTACGTGAAAGAAACAGCACTGCAGACACCAAGACCAGTGAGGAAGGAAGACGAGGAAGGGCTCCAGGCTCAGAATCAGAGATTCAGCCCCCCCGGCAGAGACCATAGTGAGTCAAACTCACCCTGCAGCCCACGGAGGTCCATGGTGGGCCAGATATCCAACTGCAGCCCAAGAAGGCAGACCCTTAGACTGCATTAGACAAACTGTGATGGAAGATGCAACCTGCAGAGATAAGCCCACACCAGACTGGGCTTCTGGCAGCACCTGTGTCCCTGTGGAGAGGAGCCCACAGTCCATTATTGAAACACTGCAACATGTGGAAGAGACCCAGTCTGGAGCAGTTTGTGCAGGACTGAAGCCCATAGGAAGGATTCACTTTGAGAAGTTCCTGAAGCACTGTCTCCTGGAGCATGGGAAGAGCACGAGGGGATAAAAAGCCAGAGACAACATGTGATGAACTGACCACAACCATCATTCCTCATTCCCCTGCACTGGCTGGGGACAGGACACAGATAAGCTGGGACAGAACCTGAGCCCAGGAAGAAGACAAAACCAGTGGGGGTGAGCAGCTGTACGGGCACCTGGTGTACAGCAAAGGTGACTCTACTAGATCATTATAAAATAATTAGAAGTTCCCAGAGCAATTACAAAGCAATTCTACAGTAATAGAAATGGTTTAACACTAAAATAAGATCACAAACTGCATTTTTTTATTACCTTGCAATCAATTTATAAATAAGATTTCAGCCCTATCTCTAAATGTTCATGTTTAGATGTCCTCATCAACAAACAATTTGAAGATTAACATCTTGAAAAAGAAATGGCTCACTGGAAAAGCAGTACTTAGCAAGATAAGTAGGAACTTTTTGTGCTTAACAAGTGACACCCTGAATTCCCAAAGTATGTCCAAGCACTTGAATAAATTTAAGTGCCTGCTTTAGTGCTACGTTGAACTGAGGACAGGATACAATTTAGTAAGATGTCCTTGTTTCCCATTTAAATTGCTGGCACATGCAGCTAGCTATCCTGGAATCAGCGCCTTGGAAAGGTTAAGAAAGACAAAAGGGAAAAGAAGCAGTAACTGGCAAATGTGTGCTCTCCAAAAAGAGGGGAGGAGGGTGGAAGTGTCAGAGCTTAAGATGAGGAGTTGGAAGAGCAGAAGTTTCTTGAATAAAGTCTTACTGTGAGAATAAGCAGCCTTTAACCTGCACCTGAGCTTCCTGGCATGCAAAATTGACTTAACAGTTATTTTCTAACTTATATGAATGTTGTAAAGGTAAGTGATTGAGAAGTACTTTGCTCAAATTATGCTGGTAGACCGCAACCCTATTGCGGCTCCCATGTATAGTGGCCAGTTTTGATTCAAAGACTTACACGTCTAATCTAATGATGTTCAAAGTGCATCAGAAAGTGTGTCTTAGTTTAGGGCAAAACCAAAACAATTTCGAATACCTTTCTCAAGAAAAGATCACGCCTCTTTTAAATTTAGAACAAAATTTTAATTTTGAAGGGAAAATGTAGAAGGAGAGATAACAGTTCTTAACCACTAAATATAGTTATATATGCATATATGTCTATGTGAACCACCAGAACAGAACAGATAACAGCTATATAACCAAAAAAACCTGAACCATAAGTCTGTGGAAATACGGGGTGGGGGGTTTGCACCTCTCGTGCAGGCAGCTAGTAGCAGACCGCGTGGTCCTTTGTCTTCCAGCCGGCCGGCGCTGGGCTGACCCCGGGGCGGGAAGGTGGTGGGCAGAGGAGTCCGGGATCTCTCTCGCTGTTGCCTTGGTGTCTCAGGGCGAAAAAAACGGCAGTAAGTCCAAAACAGTGAAGATTAGATTGTATATCCCAGTGGAGCCCCGGGCCCAAAACGGGCTAGGAGCAGGAAAAAAAACAAGAAAACTCGCAGCAGAAAGAGCAGCCTCCGTCCACGGGTTCCGTCTTTTTCCCCCTCCGCCGAAGAAGTGAAGTGAAGGAGCAAAAACCACTCCCCAAACAAAAAAACAAAGGAACTGTTCTTAGAGCCATCAAGGTGGAATTTCGGATCATTATCTAGGTGGAGGCAGTGTCACCCCCCCCCAAAGTTCGTGTTAACAGGAAAGGAAGGAAAAAATCCTAACAAAATCCAAACTGTAACAAAGTGTCAGAAAACTAAGCTAACATGGTGCAGATGATACATTGATTTGAAATCAGTTAAAAACATATTGAAAAATTTACTTTACACTCAGATGTCATTTTTTTGTCTTGCTGCCCATTATGGCTTTGCAATGTATAGGAACATATCACAGAAGACACAAGAACTAACCTATCATTGCAGCAAAATTACCCCATGTTTAGAGAGGATGACAAACCTAACTCTTCACATCAAAGTGTTATTGAAATATTCCTTATCATACAACTTGCTCTCGCTTGATAGAGCATGCATGCACCAGCTTTCAGAAAAGGGAACTTGAGATTTACACGTTTTTCTGTATTGTAGCCAAGTGACATCATTATCCTCCCTTTCTTTCTACTTACTATGGAGTGTCTCCAGCAGTATGCACTGCTTGTTTTGTGCTACTGAAGCATTTCAGCTGGTCTGAAATTTTTTTTTTTTTTGAAGATCCTTTTCCACATATCTTCACTTTAACCCAACTAACTTCTTTAAAATACAAGTAACACTTCAACTTGCAACACACAAAGCTGCATAGTATTTATATGCATGCAACATAGCTGTTGTCTGTCTACATAGAATCTAGAAGGAACAAAAACAGAGAAATATTGATATAGCAATGACAGGAAAATATTAATGAAGTTCAGGGCCAGTGTAAAGCTGTCTAAATCTATTCTTTATACTTGGTTCAATTTTCCCTGAACTGCTCACTCGGTTTAATTTAAATTCTTTTTAAAAAAATTTAAAAAAAAATTAAAAAAGCAACCTCCACTCAAAAGAAATATGAACCTGAATTCATCAGCATGGCAAGAAAAAATTTTTTTATTTCATCTATCTCCATGAAAAAAGTTACTATGTGAAGTTTCTCTTTGATTCACTGTGCTTGTTTCATCATGATTGTGAAGATTGAAAAGAAACTGCATTTTCCCTGCAAAGATTCAGAATTCAAGCATCTATAGAGTAGAATGGAAATGATTACCTGTTTTTTTAACCCTCTAAAAAAAGTTAATTACTTACTAGCAAAAGAAATACTGTCTTCCAAAATTTTCCTTTATTTGAAAGACAAAAAACAGTTGGGAAATCCTTTATACTGGTCTTTGGTCTTCTGTCCTCAATGTTATTTTGTCCAGTGAATCATCCTGTGCAGCTCATTACCTGTGTGCCCTTCAGTGCCTCTGAATGATACGTGTAGTATGGTGGCAGCTTTCAAGAGGTCATTTCAAAAAATGAAAAAAGTCGCAAAAGACATTACTTTGAGTCCAGGGAAGTTACCCTCCAAAGATGTAGCTTTAGGTTTGGGAAGGAGGCATTTTGATTTTCCCAAACCCAGATTGTCACTCTTGAACTCGGCCAAAGATAAAAAGCAAACGGTGATGTCAGTTTATTTACAGTCATGTAAAAAACATGGTAACTATGGTTAAAAAGAAAAAAAAAAGGGACTTTTTTTTTTTTCTTTTCTGACAGTCTCCTGAAAAATCACTGTGGTAATACAAACAGTAAATTTATGAAAGATATAAGAATTGGATAGAAGAAACACAGTTTTTCCACTCTGCAAAACTTTTTGGAGTGGCCTGCAGGAGACTGATTTCACTTCAGTTTCTGCTATCAGTGTTAAGCAATTCTAATTATATTTATTTTCACATTTACATCAAGGAGAAAGTAATACATTTATATAAAGTTAAAAAGAAATAATTATCAAAATATGCTAATTGGTGTGGTGTTCCAACTTTACTAGGTTTTGATTGCTCCATCTGATACAAAACATGGGATACTTAATGTATTTCTTCTAGACATCAGTGTTTTTGAATGCCACAAGATTGTCAAAAACCAACAAAGTTGAGTATGATGATTTATTTTGGATTGTTTCTGTGGGCTTGAAAAGAAAAACCTGGAAAGGCTGTCTTTAAATCAATTAAATGAAACCATTGTTCAGTGAGAGAAAAGAAATTCATGTTTAAACCATCCTATCTTTTTACAACATATCCCAGTTGGCATCATGAGCATACATCTCTTCAATATATCTGCAAGTGTGATCACAGATCATGTCTCTGCAAAATATATTCCACCATGAGCTCTGACACTTCACACCACAAGAGTGTTGTTGAGTGAACATTTTGTCTACATTTCTTGGCATGTGCACTCTACACATTGCATATTCTAGGGCCATTTCTATGCCCTGAGGTGATGTGTTTTTCAGCAATACATCAGCGTGTCAGTGGGCACGCCACAGTACATCTGTGGAAACACTGACAGACTCTTGAATAGAGGAGATGCCACTGCCATACAATATCATTTATTCTGCCATTCTGCTGGTCTCACGCTGCACTCATCATGATGTTCTCTGAGAACCTAATGTAATCAAAAGACTGTAACAACTCTACTTGAGACATTTTTTTTAAGGGAAGGGCCTGAATAGACTTTCAGACAACGTGGACTGTTTCTGAAAGAACCAGGAGAAAATTTCTCTTGAAATAAACTATTCATCCTCACAAGAGATCCACAATTTCTGCAAAAATAAATTTCTGTTCCTTAGACTGAAGGGAATGGTGTACTTTAGCTAAAGCCTTATTCTAAAGAGGCAGGGGAAGAACTGTGGTGGGATTCTGTCCAAGTGGAAAGTATATAAAGGTGAGCTTAGACCTCCGAATAATACACTGATAAATGGATGGTTTCCTACCAAAACCAACAAATTTCTTGAGCTTCATCTTACAGTCTAAGTACAGATTTTTTGAGGGTTTCGGTGATAACAGACGATTAATGTTTTCTGCATAGATCATTCACAATTTAGTTCTTATTGTCACATCAAACTCTTAATCCCTTTTTATTTTGAGTTTATCATAGCCAAAAAATCGAATCTATTTTTTCACTTTAGCTGAGATATGGTCATTCATAGAATACGCTTCCTTTACAAGTGGCCAGAATTCCTACATGACTGTTTATGCTTACAACAAAGTAGTATAATATAACATAACATTATATATATATATATATAACATATATAGTATAGCATAACCTCTCTTGAGGTGAACTTGCCACCGGCTGCCGCAAGAGAGGAGCCCCAAAGAGGAGATACAAGGACGCTCTGAAACAATACCTCAGCCTTGGCCGTATTGACTACCATCAATGGCCCACTTTGGCCTCCAATCGGGAGGCATGGAGACACACCATCCATAACGCTGCTGATTCCTTTGAGAACACACGCAGAATCAGTCTGGAGGAGAAAAGACAACGCAGAAAGAACCGTGCCTCACCAACACTGCCTATGGAGACTTTCTGCTGTGCCTTTTGCAACCGGACTTGCCTATCTTGCATCGGCCTCTTTAGCCATCAGCGCGCTTGCAGCAAGCATGGGGAGAGCCCTTCCCAGATCTTCGTTCGTGAAGCCTAGCCATGATGATGAGTATAGCATAACATAATCTGTGTTACATACCAGCAAAAATAGAATTTACAGATACCATTGCTTGAAAATGATAAGGAAGTGTTTATGTGGGTCTGCCATTTTTGGTTGGGATAGGGTTAATTTTCTTCAAAGTTATTAGTTGTTAGGCTGTATTTTGGATTTATGATGAACACAGTGTTGATAATAGAGATATTTTTGTTACTGCTGAACAGTGCTGACACAGAGTCAAGGTCTTTTCTGGTTTTTGTCTGCCACTACCAAGGATGTTGAGGGTATATAGGAGGTTAGGGAGGAGACACAACCACACCCAAACTGACCAAAGGAGTGGCCCATACCATATTATATCATGCTTAGTATATAAAGTTGGGGGAAGAAGGAGGAAGATGGGGACATTTGGAATTGATGGTGTTTGTCTTCCCAAGTCACCGTTATGCTGATGGGGCCCTGCTCTCCTGGAGATGGCTGAACACCTGCTGCCCATGGGAAGCAATGAAATGATCCTTTGTTTGTTTGCTTACATGCATGGCTTTTGCTTTCCCTACTAAATTGTCTTTATCTCAATCCACAAGTTTTCTGGCTTTTACCCTTTTAGTTCCCTCCCCAATCCCACTGGCGGGGGATGAGTTGAGTGGCTGTGTGGAGCTTGGCTGCTGGCTGGGATTAAACCATGATGGTAGGGGAATCATGTTTAAGTTATAAAAAACCTGTACAAGTTTATTAAAATTATGCCCAAGTTTCCAGCTATTTTTAACAGAATCTTTGACTGCTACAAACAATAAGCTACAATTGGTCTTTCAAGAAGGGTGTACAATACAAGACTGGCTCCTAAGGAAAACTGGGTGATTTGTATTGGGTTTGTTTGTTTGTTTGTTTGGGGGTTTTTGTGATTAATAAACCTGAACTCTTTTTTTCCTCAGTGAAAATCTCTACAAATGCTCATGACTTTTTGTTTAATACCTGCATTTCATATCTTAAGTTATGTCATGAAAAATTACTGTAATTAGTTCTTTGAATATGACTCACTGAAAGCAAAGAATTGGTAATTGCACTGGTGTGTTGAGCATTTCACATCCAAACAGGCCATGGAAAGATGTATCCCACCTCCCTCTGTGGACCGCTCCAATGAGGATTCTCTAGTCCATTTTATAAAAACACCATTTATACATTTTACAGAGCATGACAAACAATATTGTAAGAGGAGTCATTTTACAAATTTACAACTACCTGTTTATCCACAGCAATTTGAATAACAGCAGAAAATGTCTGGATGCAGATGTTTAGCATGCCCTGAAAAACAAGCTTGTTCTTAGCATCTTTAAATCCAAAGATTTAAAGGACTTTCAGTTTACTTGTTACATATGAAAATTGAGAGGGATTCATCCTGCCCCTTGTCCACCTTGCCAAACCATAGAGTCGAATGATCCATATAGTGTCTCAGAAAGCCAACAAAGCAAGAATTAAGCAGACTTTTACCATGATCTTACTGCACTGATTTTCTTTTGTACATCAGGCAATTTTTCTTGCACAGCAGCCAAACATTAGACAGACATCCAAAACTAGATATGTTTTCAGATTGTTCTTCAATTTGTGACCTTATCCTACAGCCACTGTTACTTGGGGGTCAAAGATGAAGTTTAGTCATCTCACCATTTTCCTCAGAACAAAGAGCTGAGAAGCAAGATGCATCACCATAATCAGCAGATTCATAAGGGAAGCAATTTGAATGGGACTTGGCTATTTTACTTTACTTTGTGTACTTTGTAATTTCTTCAGCTTATAGTCTCTGCAGCTGTCAACGATGAAAGTATTCACTTTTCAACAAGCACAAAACAAGGTTTCTGACACCACCTCCTAGTAAACGAACCAAAAGCTTAAGTGGGTTTCATCAGATAGTTCCTTCTTATCAAAACAAGGCAAGGTTGAGAGGAAAATGCAGGATCATTATAATCACATCTCATTCATTAATGGTTCTGATGAGATGTCATTTCGGTACAATAATTGATAATTATACCTTTTGTCCCATACCTCCATTTTTCTTCTTCTTTTCTACTTCTTCTTCT
>VWZG01001643.1:337-12720 GCA_013396735.1 Grallaria varia
AAAAATACACTGAAAACAGCTTTTTAAATGGAAAGTTCAATCTACCTAATTAAAGACCTGCTTTTTCTGTTGTCCTCTAATAAGGAAATTTTGTTTCCACTAACAAGGAAAATACAGTTTTACCTACAAAGTTACTGTGCAATTCGGCACGGTGAGAGGGTTTGGTAATGTAACTGTTATAGAAACTTATCTACAGTGAGACTTCCATTTCTCCTTCATGATAAGATTTTCCACAGGATGATAACATATTTAGTCTCTTGGTTTTGAGCTGGTAATTACTGTCTCCAATGACAGCACAAAAATTTTCTTTCTTTGCATGTGTTACCATTTCTCACCACTGAATGCCAGTTGGTTGAATGACTGGTGGGTATGGTTCCTCAGAGGTAAGGGCAGCCTGCCAATGCACACAACAAAGTCAGAAGAGCTCTTGGACTTTCCTGTCTCCATCTCTACTCAATCTTTTTTTCTGGGAGGTGACCTATTGTATCTCACTCAAGTCCAAATAATGAGGTCATCTGATGATCACAAAAGTAGGTAATTACTGATGCAACACAATCTGCAGGCAAATTTTTGCCTTTGTCTTTATTTCATTTTTGGTTATTTTAAGCAGACTTTTTCATGCAGAGACTCACCTACCTTTACCAATTCAGCATTTCAAGAAAATGTCACAAAATATAAGCAGTACTCTAAGACTACAGCAGAAGAATCACTGTTCTCTTCAGTGACAGAACCAGAGTTAAGGTCACCTGTAGCAAGGTCTAAAACTGACATTTCTGAAATGGCACTGCATACGTAAGTACTATGGAAGAATAAACAGAAAAGGCAGAATGGAAGGAGAAAAAGGAACTAGCAAAGGAATGAGAAAAGTGAAGGAAATTAAAAGAAGGGCTACATAGCTTCTTAATACCTCTCCACACACTGGGGAGAGTTGCTTGATCCTTTGGTTCCCTGCTTCTCATGCACAGATCTCTTTCAAGTGAGCTACTCCTTCCTCTCAATTCCCATTCTGCCAAATAGAGAGTATGCGAAAACATTTTTTTTTTTTAAATTTAAGATAACCCCATCAGTCTTTGACTAACATTCAGAAACTAAATGTTGTGGCTGCTTCAGTTCATGGCTCCGAATTTAGTCATTCAGAGATACTGAAAGTATTAAAGATCTTTTGGTGTAATAAAGCTGTAAGCATCAACAAATAATTACTGCTGTTGCAATATTTTACTTGTATTTTTACTTTACTAGAAAAAATTAGTCATTCAGTCTTTACTCTCAAGGTAGAGCTTGAAATTTATTAAAGACTTCATTTTAAAACTAGGATGAAAGAACACTGTTACCAAGGTAAGTGATATTAAATCTCTGCTGCTGCCAAAACCTATAACTTTCATCATCAGAAAAGGATGAAGAACCACAGATTTGCTTCTGAAGCATTTACTGGGTTGTGCATGTAGCAATATGAAAAAAATATGTCTTTTTGAAAGTGTTTGTAGCATGGTTGATGACCTGCAATCATGTAAAGTGCATTTAGAATTGGTGTATAACACCCAAGTGTATCTTCAAGAAAGACAGGATTGCATTGTTGTGCCAGTTTCTGCTTACTCCAAGAAAGTTGAGTTTTTTTCCCTAGAAAATACTTCTGCAGCACAGATGATGCAGAGAGGCACCATGTCAGCAAATGATGCTATTTCATCTTTGAATATAATGATTTGTGCAGGTATTGACATGTTCTTTACATTCCACAGCTCTTTATTTGACTTTGGTGAGTCAAGGAATATTACTGTTGTTTTATGACTGTGTGTTTTGCATAAACACAAGTGTGCATCTGTATGTACAGTTAGCTGAATGAGCCACTGGAGCTGCTATGCCTTCTCTGAACACAAAATATGTGCATAGGCACTTATGGCTCAAAAGCAACTATCCAGTTTCTTCATGTTTTTTCGTCACCATTTCATGAAATTACAAGAACTTGCTATCTTAATTTTCTCATCCTGATTTAAACTGGCCTGCAAGATTAGAAGCTTTTGGAGGATAAAAAAGAATAATGTTTGAATCAGCTTTGTTTACTAAGGATGCTGAGATCCTTGGTATTCCCTTTTGTATAGGACCTAGCTGATGGGATCTCATCTATTAAAATTCAGTGCAAGAAGTAATAATCCTTGTAAATATGTCTGTTATTTACTACTACTGTAAAAGAGTAAAGGAGTACTTTGTGTATTACTGTAGAAGCGATATTAACTAAGCTTTAAACAATAAATCCAACCATATGCTTCTCAGAGACAACTTTCAGTTCTGTTCTAGTTTCTAATTTGGTTTTTGTTTCCTATAGAAGAAGAGAGAAAATAACTTAGGCTGTCCACATTTCCATTCAAATATTGAAAAATACAGTACTTCAGATTTTATAAAATTCTTTTCTGTGCAAATCTTAAACTTCACTTTGTAAAACACTATTTGGGTTAGAATGCAGAAGGAATTAAAAGAGATGGACATAAGCAGATAAAAAGTCTAGTGGAACAAAAGTTGCACTCTTTTTTTTTTTTTAGCACAGTTAACAGAGAGACAGGAAATATTGGAGCTTGCCCTGAGAAAGTAGATCATTGCAAGGGAACAGTGTATCTATGCAGCTGTCATGCACATTTTGGAACAGATGTGAAGTCTGTATATGAAGAGAGAGAGAAAAGGAGAAAGGGAGATTAAGTACTTTCCATGCTCTGGTGTCCTTGGATTTTTCTTTAGACACAGAGATATATAGTATCGTGGTTGCTCATTTAACCTTTTCTAAGCTGTGCTAACAGTAACAGAAAGACAGCAGCTTCATCTTGTTCCATTTGCACTGAATAATGAAGCATCGTGGAGAGTCATCAATGGCAGAAATCTTCTGATGTTACTGTTTCCCTTTCCACTCTGTGAGCTCTAAAAATGTGGTATTCTTGTACAACTCGTCCATGTACCATGGGGACCCGGTCACATTTTGCATTCCAGCAAAAGTTTGGTCGTCTCTGTAACATGCCTCTTTCTGTGTACAAGATAATGTCCTACTGCACTCAGGAGAGCTACTGATGTAAGTAGAGGCCATGACATCAAGTTATTACTATTCAAGCTTCAGAGCTCTTAGCATTTGTGCTGCAGGACTCTAGGAGCACTAAGTCACATGGCAGTAAAAGACCTGTCTCAAATTCCCAAAATAAGAAATTTCTTTTGAAGGAAAACATTGCAGCTTTGGCATCAACTTGAGAATAAAAATGAAAGCTACTCAGTGGCTTCTGTGCCAAAATCCTTTCTGATTCTGAGTATCAAATAAGTAAGCTTAAAGCATTGTCCTTACATGTCCAGTGTGTGTTAAAATAAGACCTAAGGGGACAAGAGCCTGTCTTCAGTAAGAATATTGGAATGGACTTTCAGGACTGAAAATAATATAATTGAAGTCTCTGTAAAGGGAGCAGTCCAAACTCCTGTTATCAATTTTCAGTCATTTTAGAAAGATATGCAGATAAAGCCAGATTTTTAAAGTAGTTAGAGTGCTCAAAGATTTTTATTATTACTTAACTGGCATTTCTGCAGCACCTCATGTCCAACTCTTATTTAAACTTCTGAAAAATTTTCTGCAGTCGTCCATCTTTGTCTTGTTTAAAAGTCTCATACCATTTCTGCATTTCAAAGATTTAACACAGCATTAGGACAACTTTTAAATCCTTTCTTTATGATTTTGAGCCCAATTTATGAGTAGGCTTCAGATGTACTTCTAAAGGCATTGTTTGCATGTGGTTTTCTTTCTCAAGTAATCTACTGTGTCTGAAGTCTGAGAATAGCTGTGATAGTAATTTTCCATAACTGCACAATTGCTTTCCCATTTAAAACAACAGGGAGTGAAATGCTACTATTTCAAACTGAAATGTAATTACCAGAGAAGCTATAACTGAAGATCAATGATGAAAGACTCAGGACCTCAGCCACCAGGGCCATTATTTGTTAACATAAATTTTGTCACCAATTCTGGATGTGCGTATGCCCAATAATCTGGCCTTCTTTTGCTCTTTCTTCCCCCTTGACCCCCGGTAGACCAGATACTGCATGAATGTGTTCTTCTGAGCTCACTGGAGAGAGCAGTATGCTACAGGAAAGCATCAGATGACTGACACTACCTTTCATGAAGTTCTATAAGCATGACTCTGCCCTTTATGTATAATTCTGTGCTTAGAAAATTCAGTGCAAAAATACTGGTGGTTAGGATTTCTGCATTGATCAAACTCTGCTGTATCCTTGACAAAATAATCTGCAGAAGATATTTTTAGTAATTTTTGTGACATATAAATGAAGACAGTAATTACTTTCTACAATTTCTATGCCAACTTGCATTCGGATTTTCTATTTTATTTTTATTGCTGCCCCTGTAACAAGTGTTGAAATCATTAAAGTATTACAAAACAATGACAGGACCCAGAACAAGGTGTTTTCTTTGGGCAGTATCTTGAAATTGTGATGTGCACAGAGTGTTTGTCTTCCTTTGCTGGATCCTCATTAGACAAATTGAATTAATTATCTAATTTTAAGGAAAATCAATTGAATATCAACACTACTGAATGTTCCTGCAGTGTTAGAGCAGGTTTAACACATGTGGGTTTGTCATTATTCTCTTTTAGGAGCCAGCCTCCAAGTCTAGACTACAAATCCCATGAGGCCTTGCAGAAACCCAGGGAAATTTAATTTTATGTCCAGAAGACAGCCATAAATACTTTTTACTAGTCCAGGAAACCGCAGTGACACCTCTAAATTTGCAAATGTCAAATCCTTTTCTGATTTGTTTGTTGTTGTTAAAAGTTTCTTTAAAGTTCCATAATAATTTATTCTGTGCAAAATATTATTTAAAATATTTCATCACCAAAATACAAATAATAAACCTATGTCAAACAACCAGAAAGAAACTCCAACTTCAGATCAATCCTATCTAAGACAATTTACCTTGTATCCGGACAATTTAGCAGGAAGGTATTCGAAACACCTTTAAGGACCTGCCACACTTTTCACTCATTTCTCATGCACTGAACATAACACACAGCATTTTTCACTTGCTCGGCTCAGTCCTCATGAAACCCTGTAAAACTCCTTTTCATATTTTTATTGCTGTATGAAAGGAAATAATAAATAGTATTGTGGTAACATGACTGTTCTTCAAGATCGGTAAGCATTTCTCTGCCAGTGTGACCATATTCTAGAATGACAAATTCTGTTGGTTCCCTCAAACTTTAAAGCATTTTACAGAACATCAGTGAGTCTTCCTACTTTGTTAATGCTAATAATGATTTTTCCTGGTGCTACTAAGTCTCATACTTTTCACATAATTTAGGATACCTTTTAAGTGTGATGAACAATGTAAGGAATTGAGATATTTGTTATCTGCAAAAGACTCAATTTGCAGATCAGTTTTATTTATTGTTCTTGTCTAGCTGTTTTGAAAATTGGGCAATCATGCTGGTTTGGGCTAGGGTAGTTAATTTTCTTCATTGTGTGCAATAAGGGGCTGTGTTTTGGATTTCAAAATTTCAAACTTTTGAAAGAATTTCAAAATTCTTTGTTTTGCTTTGCTTGTGTGCACAGCTTTTAGTTTTCTTATTAAATTGTATTTACATCAGCCCATGAGTTTTCTGGCTTTTACCCTTATGATTCTCTCTCGGGGTGTACTGGTGGGGGAGTGAGCAAGTGGCTGTGTGGGACTTGGTGACTGTCTGGAGTTAAACCAATGCAATCCAGATTAAGGTAAAGTGCATGGAGAAATGTGGCTATGGCACCAGACTACACCACACAGTCACAGAGCTCACTCACAGGTAACATGTTGAGTTTTTTTCATGCTATGAGAGCACTCACAAAGCAGGGAGCATGAATTTTGAGTTTGGGATGTGTGTATTTGTTTTCTGATATCTCCTATTCATGTCACTATGGCAGGCAGCTCTTTTAACCCAATCCAGGCGTTCATCTCTATCCTTTGAGCTCACTTAACTATGACTGAAGAAAGGAACATTTGATAGCCAGGCAGGCAAAATAACCATTGCCCTTTTTCCACATTTGTAGTTTTTCCAATTATTTGGGAAGTGTTATTTGATTTTCAGTATTACTTTTTGCCAAAAACACCGGTAACTGAGTTATAAGTTCATGCCAGAGTAGTTTTCTGACCAAGGAAACCAAAATGGTTGGAGACAGAAATTCTGCAAATTTTGCAAGTCTGTTTGTATTTTGACAATATCAAAATATGTGAATACACATCTGATCTATTCAGTGATAGGCAGCAGATCATTTTCACCAGACGCCTAGAAACATCTGTAATTTCCAGATGTCGTTTCCAGAATTGTCTGTGTTCTTATTTTATATAAGATTATTGTCTGTATTGCTTTGAAAACTATAGAAGTTCAGGAATTGAGAATGATTAGGGGTTGTATAGGGTCTACTGGAAGGTGTTCCTATCCATGGCAGGGGCATTGGAACTAGATGAACCCAAACCATGGTATGGTACTGTGGGAAAAAGTAGTAAAACAGCAAGTAATCTTTGATGCATTTCAAAAATACCTTGCAGATAGAATGCAAGTTCCATTCCCCTTTTAAGCATATTTGTGAATTATCTATTGGTTAGACTACTACCTTACAAACATAGAAGTAGAATATACTGAAAAATTAAACAATTTTTTAAGTCCTTGGCTCAAAGTTCATACTGAACTGTCTTTCATTCTGATTCTGTGTGCACCTTAGACAAAAAGGGATAAGCAGACTGCAACACACCTTACTGAATCTTGGTATTATAATGTGTTACCACAACTGGAAAAAAAACCAGAAAAACTTAGTTATTTGTTTTACTATGTTACCCAACTGATTTAAAACCAGAATCCATGTGACGCTTTGTCCAGATAGACTGACTACCTATAGGAAGTTTTGGTTATGTTAAATAGTTACATGAATAAAATAATATAAAGGAACAATATCTATTAATCAAACTAGTTGCATATGACTTTTTTTTTTTTTTTTGGTCCAAAAGTCCATATACTGTTGGAAAAAGTATCTGGAACAAGGAGAAGAAACTGAAAGTTCATGAGTAAAATGACAAATTTAATGGCATAAAAGACTAAGTGCAGGTGATTAGGATGCAAATAAAGAAGGCTATAATCTCTCTAAGAGAAGAAAAAAAAAGTGTGTATTATATCAAAGAAATATAGAACTGCTCCACTATTCGAAGTGCTGAAGGTCTCNCGCAAAAAAGAGGGAAAAAAAAAAAAAAGAAACACAGAAAAACAACCTTTGGGTCCTTTGAAGACTATGTTGGGGAAGAAAAGAGGGAAATAGCAGCATCACAATGATACTTCTTTAGTAATTACAGTTAGTCAATATAGATAATGCGTATAATAAAAATCTAATGTGAACTCCCCTCACTACAAGCTGTACAAACTGTTAATTATAGAAATGTTATTTTCACATCTGATATACTTTGAAATAGAGCATATTATATTTTAATTTTCTAATTAGAAACTGGCTGCATCATGACCTGTACTTCTAAGAGTAAGAGAGAGTGTGTTCAGTGTGCTTAGAAAGAGGTGAGAAGGGGCACGTTGTGCATTACATATTCTTTGCTATTCACTGAACAGAGACTAGTAATGAACAGAACAAGGATGCTCTTATAGAAGTGAGAGTTATCACACTAATAAATCAGATAAATAGCCTGCTTTTTATTTCTTTCATTATTTGTAATGTAAGATGCAAATTAATTACATTCTATCACTATTCCGAAAGCTGACATGTTTGGTTATTATGGGGACATATACATATTACAGTTGAAAATACAGGAGTATTTTCCAATCTGAAAATACTGACACGAAAATCTGACACTCATTTGTTATAATGACACATGATCTCTTCAATGGATAAATGAATGAAACTTGGCTTTTAAGCAGGTTAGGCAAAATATTTTCTGTGACCAATACAATCACTTTCTTGAGACTTTTTTTCTTTATAAACCCCATGAATACTGCAGTTGTCATGACTGTCTTAATTTTTTTATGCTATGTACAAACATTTTTGGATCAGGATGTTTTTCTAACTCTTCATTCCAAAGAGTCCTTCATTATTGGAGCAAAACCCACATAAGCCACATTCTAGACACCTATTCCATGCATTCACTGACCTGGTAATATTGTTCTGCCTTTAGGAGACTACTTGCTGCCAGTCATACTCATGATTAAAGTGGGCAGCTGTGGTAAGCATCATTCTTTCATGGTAAGTAGAAAGAGTGTTTACATCTACCTTAGTGCAACAATAACTAGAGTGTGGAGGCAATTGCTATAAGGCAATTGCTATATGAATGTGGAGAGCCAAGGATCAGAATGGGAGCAATTTCAGGACTGGAAAAATAACTACAGTGAATGAAATGACTTTATTGTATGGACTTTACCTTTACCCTGTGTTTATGGATATGTACAGTGCATGCTTCCTCGAGATTTGCATTTCCCGGGCACACCTGGACATGCCTACTGTCTGTTCCTCTGTCTCCCGTTTCTCCCTCTCTGTTTGGCTGAAGAAGCTGCAGAGAGGAGACAGATACCATTCATCCATTCCTTCCCCAGTCCCTCTCCCATTTGCCTGTATCCCTATCCCGACTGGTTTTCCTGGTTGTCTGCCTCATGCTCCACCCCAATTCTGGTACCACCCCCATCAGAGTTTTTAAAACCCCTTTGTACCCCCATTAAACTGGCATTGCATTGCGACTCTCAAACCTCGTCGCACTCCTTTGTGTAGTACTGCGCCTTTTCCCTCCCACCACGGGCCGCGGCAGATGAAATACCTGATACAGCTGATGAGTACCTAAAACTGTATGAGGAAGAAGGGTTCCCTGGTAACAGATTCTTAATAATATGGGGGTTGCAGAACGAATGTTTTGCAGCTGTGTATGCCTGTAAGCAGAGACACAGGAGAAAGTCAAACAAACAGTAGTCCTGGGGTGAAACTGTGAAACAAAGCTACCTTTGAGTAGAATTCTTACTGGCAAAAGAGATTTGGATTTCTAGACAGGAAGCTGTGCTTTTTACTTTATTTCTCCTGAATGTAGAGAAACAAGACTTTGTTTAGCATCTCAGTAATAAACAGGAGAGCATCAAATCAGTACATGTTCACTGTCCGTTCTTCTTTCTAGGAGAGACAAATCAGCAAAATGGACAAAATGCAGTTTATTCAGCAAACTAGAAGCAGGAGCTCTTACTGAAGATAATATCAAGGGTGATTGCTTGAAGAAAATGCAGGGTTTGCAAATGACAGTTGTCACATAAAGAAGTCAAATGAAAAACAGATGGTTATTCAAATTCTTTCCTGCACATAGGTCTTGTTATTAATAAAACAAAAAGAAGTTATGAAAGCCCATTACAGATGTTAATACAACTTACTTGAATGGTGCAACTATGAATAAAGTTAATAAAATTGACTTATCCAGATATTCTGTGAACTCTGTGATTTTGTTTATACAATGCATTTTAGTGTGGCAGTTCAATGAGATCAGCAACAACAGAAACTGTCCTTAGGAACAGCATTTCAGGATTCTTCATAATATAGCTCTGAGACTTGTATAAAGGATAAGTTCAAAAACTCAGCTTCCCAGGTTTCACTGAAGGCTTTCTGTAATATGCTCAAAATAAAAGCACAGAGATTATGTTCAAGTCACCCTAACTGTGGGAAAGAGATGACACCTCAGAGACAGCATTTAAGAATGCCCAATAATAGTCTATCTAAGGTATTTCTTTGGCAACTCCAGAGCAATTTGTCATCTGAGCAAAATTCATCACTAACGGTTAAACAGGTGCAATAGGATAGAAAAGGTTTAGATAAAAGGAGTATGGAATAAGGAATCTCAGTACTCCTGGGCTTTTGACAGGTGAAATACATGAAGGCAACAGAATTTGCAAGCAGTTGAGGAGTACTACAAACCACTGGGCATGAGAACTACAGAGGTCAGAAACATGTGAGGCAATTTAAACTGTCTTCCTTGTTAATTTTTTAAGAAAGTGCATTGTATATTCCTGTCTATACAGGTTTCAAACGTGGGAATAAGAGGGTCCCTTGTATGACAGGATGAAGGAAGATATATGGTAGACTTATTGACAGCACATTTTGCATTCTGTTTCCTGTGATGTTTTCCTATCAAGTACTTGAATGTACAGCATAAGCATCACTACAGCTAGTATTTTCAGCATGAACTCAGCATTTGCACTAAATTATGAGATAATTGGCAGCATATACAAACAAAAATAAGACCACTTGCTCAAAAACATCCAGAAAATCCTCTATAAAAGTATTATTGGAAGCATAAATGTTAAAAAGAATTTGATTTCATAAGACTTAACTCAAAAACTTTTTCACATTCTTCAACCTTTCAGGCAGNTAATCACTTCTGCAACAGTAGTTTCTACAGGTATGAAACATTACTAAACACTGCTCAGACTTGCAGGAAGGCATTAACGCCATGTCTTTAGGGAGCACAGGGCATTATTATGATATTATTTGAGAGATAAAAAGTGGGGCATGATAAAGTGGGTGCAGTGTGCTCCCATCCACCTGTGACCACATTTGTGACTGTGTGATAGCAAATCTTCCATTGGGACATAGGTCTTATAGGAGTTCTGGTAGACACCTTGATGAGAAATACATATCGAGGAAAGTGCATGTGCACACTCTCATCGCACAGAAGATTAATTTCAATTTTAAAAAATCCAAATAAGAATTGGAATAATTATTTCCAACTAAGGAATCAGATTTACTGCCAGGTATCAGCAGTTTCCTATGGACCTAGACTTTAACAAAAAGTAAATGTACAGACAGGTGACAGAAGTGATCCACAGAAAGAACACAACCGAGAATTCAAACATTTGGGATTCTTCTTTTATTTTGAGCAAAATATAAACTGATCTGATAACCAGAGACAAAAATCATGTTATGTGAAAAGTCCTGAAATTAAATTATGGATATTTGCCTACATCTATTTAAATATGTCCCTACTTTCTCCTGCTTACATCCAATACTGTATGACCTTTGATTACTCCTTTATATTACTTTTATTGGCTAACACTGTACTTAATCTTATATCTTAGTAAAGAACCAGTTTTGATAAGGCATCAGATAATGGGTTTTGAAGATACTTATTCTTTTTGTGGTTCCTCTATTATAGCTCTAAATTGACCAATTGACAGAGTAGCTCTATCTACTTCTTATAACTTGTTACCATGAAGAAAAAGAGCTGTATCCAAGATTAGGTCTTGTCAGGTACAAATGAGACAAGTGGAAAAATCCCATTAAACTCAAAATAAAAAATATTCTATGGTTTTCATTTACCATATTGCCTAGTGCCTTATGAGCTGTCACAACATGCTTTTTTCCCTCTTACTGATTTCTGTGTCATTATTTGTTGTATTAATTTGTGGTGTTCACCATATTAACTGCTGCACTTCTGACTGCCTGTAAATTTGTTTTTTAACTTACACTGATGACTGCCTTATTATTTGTCCTAATATTAGCTGCTGTATCATTTAATGCTGTCTTTCTATGGGTTTATTGGTGTTTTCCAGTTCCTCCTATCACTTAGCAGTTATCTGTCTGATTCTATAACCTTCCCCTTTTGCCTTCCACTTACCTCCCCTATTTTTTCTCTTTCATTTTTAGATTCTTCAAAATTCCCTTAGTTTGCCACAATGGATACTGGGTTATTGTTTCTTCTGGCTTATAATAGAATCATAGAATGATACTTCTTTTCACAGTGTTCCTAAGTGTCTCATGTATTTTCTGATTTGTCTTGTACATTTTGCACTTCACGCTACTCCCATGTCTTACAGAGAGGAAATGGCATCTTCCTCATCTTAAATAACAGTGTGGGGGAAAAAAAACAAAACCAAAAACAACCGCAAAAGCATCTGCCATTCAGTGTATGTTATGCTCTTGTTTTAAG
Source organism: Grallaria varia (assembly GCA_013396735.1). NCBI lineage: Eukaryota > Metazoa > Chordata > Aves > Passeriformes > Formicariidae > Grallaria > Grallaria varia. Next base: position 12,291 of record VWZG01001643.1, read on the forward strand.
CATTTTATCCGCTCTTGTAATAATAAAAAAAATATATGTGTCTCCCATGATTCTTAGCTAACTTCTTGATAGTGGAACATATATGACCACAGTATCTGAGGGACACTGATACACCTTAAATTTTATTTGATTTTTTTTTTCTTAAACTCTTGGAAAACACCTCTTTGAACTAAGTTGGCTGCTGTCTCCTGAACAATTAAGTATTCTTCGGGATTATGATATATGCAGTCCCTCTGACATGACAAACATTCTCAAATTAAAAAAATCACCTAGTGTATTTCACAGATTTCTTCTAAAGAGTCTACTGATTTTCATGAGAGCACCTAATGTTGTTTTGTCAAATAAACTGTTTAAATTCTTCACTTTTTTCTTCTTAAATATAACTTTCAAATGTTTGCCTGAAATTACTTATTTTTGCTTCAGCATAGAA
>VWZG01001651.1:0-20938 GCA_013396735.1 Grallaria varia
GCCACTATAACTAGGACAAGCATTCATTAGCGGATATTAATACTTAAGATTTTTTTGAATGGTCCTGCCAATCAGTACTATATTGGTATAAAACTTTGACAGTGACATCAAATGGCATTGCCTACATTTGCCAATAGTGAAATAGTGCTCTTCTCAACGTGTGGTCTGTTGTAGGCAAAGCTGTTGATAATTATTCTGTTGATAATCGTATCAAGTCCTGTTTTGAATGAGTTCTTGACCATGGGATTAACGGTAACATATGTTCACATAAGAGAGTGGCATTTATCAACTAGTGTGTCTAAAATAGTTTTACTCTCTTTCATTACTGTAAGTGTATGTAGTAGCATCTGACAGACAACATGGCATTTTTTAGGATGGAGTTGGTATGTTTCTTGAGTAACCTGCTATAGGTGGATTAGATGACCTTCAGAGGTCCCTCACAATCCAAACCATTCCACGATTCTGAGATTTGTATTTGTTTCATTATAATCAGGGTTCGTCCTTTTCTGAAAATAACGCTTTAAAGACATTGCAAAAATGCTGAAAAAAACGTGCACGGCATTAAAGAAGTTATAAGGCTTTATACTGAAATTTTTGTTTTAAAAAAAAAAGGAAAGGAAAAAAGGGTTTAAATATTTTAACGGAGGATCTTCACACTGTTCTGACGGTCCCAGACATCTCTCCCCTGGTGCAGTGGCAGCATCCGGGGGTGGGGATGCTGGTCCTTTTCCTGGGGGCAGGAGCGCGTCCTGCAAACACCCTCACCCCGTGGAGGGCGGGACCCCGCGGTGCTCCAGCGCCTTCTCCTGCTCTGCTCACCTGGCGGCACCTGCCCTGGACCGCCAGCTCGCCGTGCCCGCGGCGGAGCTCCCGCCGCCTGACGTCAGGATGCCATGGCCATGAGCGCCCGTCCCGGAGCCCCCAGCTCAGCAGCAGCCGCCGGGAAACGCCGCCAGCCCTGCCCGGGCTGCTGAGCCTGCTGCTGCTGCTGCCGCTGCCGCTGCTGCTGAGCCTGCTGCTGCTGCTGCCGCTGCTGCTGAGCCTGCTGCTGCTGCTGCCGCTGCTGCTGAGCCTGCTGCTGCCGCTGCCGCTGCCGCCGCCGATCCTGCCGCCGCTGCCGCTGCCGCTGCCGCCGCCGATCCTGCCGCCGCTGCCGCTGCCGCTGCCGCCGCCGATCCTGCCGCTGCTGCAGCACCGGCGTGCAGCTGCAGCCCATCCCCCGGAGCCGGCAGGCAGCGCCCATCGCTCCGGGCGGGAATGCGGCAGGAGCTCCAGAGGTCACCGCAGCGAGGCTGAGCCTGGACACCGACGTGTAACCAGCCAAGCCCGCTGGGGATTTGTAATGCAAGCAGCCTTTCCAGGTTTCTTGTCCGCTTTGCTCTCACCCCGCTGTTGGATTTGAGATCATGTATGTGTTTTGCTGTTGATTACAGGAGGGTGTTGAAATCTAGGGAGGGAAGAGGATTCGGAAGGATTAATATGTTAGTTTTAAGGGGATTTTATTTTCTTTCCCCTTATCCCTGCCCTTCATCTTTGTCAACACAACTTTGTCTTTATTATTTTTATTTTAGGTCGGTTAGTATTGTAGCTTTTGGGAATGAAAGGGATGGTTTTTCCGAGGACAGCCAGCAGCCCAGCCTGATCTGGAGCTATCTGGGGAGAAGTGCTGTCATTTCACAGATCGACAGCAGCTTGTCTGCCAGTCACATCGGAAACCCAGTTTTCACGGAGTATCAAGCCTGCGTGTTTGGAAATGTCAGGCTGGTGGTATACGACTGTCCTGTCTGGGTAAGAGATCACTCTCAGCGTCTTTAACTGCACTTAGCACTGTAAGCTGTTTTAGTAAAGTGAAAACCTATCCTAATTTTGAATCATTGTCATTGTAGTGGGATTTGAATAATATTTTAACTATGGCAATAGTAAAAATGTATAAAATGCAATGAGGCAAATGCTGTGAAATCTCAGAGGTGCTACAGGAGGTTTCCCATTAACAATGCCCTGCCCACCTCCCCCATGGGAAGGTGGTATTTTCAGTTCTGTTGTTTAGTGGAAAGTTTTTTAAAGATAATCCATAAATAAGCAAGAACACCTTTTTTGTGACACTGAATCATCTCTCCAAATATTTGTCAACAGTAAAATGAAAGGTTTTTTTCCTGTAAAAATGAAAAGGCAGTAAATTTTCCAAATGATAGAGTAAAAGATTTGGTATTTTGCAAAATACAGTGTCGGGAGTAATTTTACTTCTCTTACAAAAGAAGAGTCACATCTTAACATTATTACCCTTATCTGATGGTAAATAAAAAAGGTTTTGGCACTGTTGCAAGTTGTCAGCACTTTTGTTAGTAAGTGAGACAACTTAGTTATGAGCATGAGCAGATCAATGATTATGTAAGAAATTATACTTATAATCTAAATTAAGACATATTTAATGACAACTTAGTAGCCTTAAAAAAAAATCATCTTAGCAGCTTTTAGAAATTAAAACAATAATCAGTTTCAGCCCCATAATTCTATCCTTAGGGTGATTTTTGTACTCCTGTAAGGGAAACCTTTTTTGTGATCTGCAGGAATCGTAACAGCTCCATGAAATACATGATCAGAAGCGGGCAATCTTAAAACTAATCAGTTTAGGTGTCCTTCTGTCCTTTCTTTTTGCCAGCTGCACTTACAGACAGCAGGTCAGATGGACTGAGGGATCCTGTTTCTAATCTGCGAAGCTGCATGTGACCTGCACGTGCAGTTTGCTGGAGTCACTGGAGCGCAGCAATGAGTTATATCTCCTGAATATAAATTAAGGCTGTAAGACTTCAAAGGCTTTTTAAGAAGAATGGAGGATGGTAATGCAGGTGGAAAGGCACGCGGGGAGAGCTGGAGAAGGGGGAAGAAAGGAACTAGACTAGAGATGCAGTTGGAGTGTTTTTATGTTGTTTTGTTTGTATTTGCCCTTCTGCAAAACCAGGTTCTTCAGTTCCTTATAATTTTTGCCCTTCAAAAGCTATCTTGTTAATGTCTCAGTTATTGCATTTCTGAGGCCTCAGGTTTTTTTCCTTTATCAGCTAAAGGAGGCAAGAGTTGTACTACTGGGAATGTTGAGGACAAATTCGCTTTTTTTCTTTTCCTTAGTAGAAGACATCTAAGAAAGATGGGACTGGACTCTGCAGGAGGTTATTTGTTACGCATGAAACAGTGTCCTGCAGAATAGGGCTATTTTCCATAGTTTGGATGCTTGAGGTTTGCTGCGTCACAGTGGTTCTTTCAGGGCTGTTCCTCTGGTAGCTTGGGGAAACAGTACAGGGCAATTCAAAGTGTTGACAGATGTTGCCTCAAGTCATATTCTGCACGGAAAAGGATCCTTGTTGCATGTTTCCAAAACACAGGGGTGGTGGTATGGTGGGCCTTGCATTATTTCCACCTCTTATCATCTGAGCATAACAAAAGGGCAGATTTTCATTTTACTTGAGACTTGTATCTCATCTAGACTAAATCCAAATTATTAAGGCCAGCCAGTTCTAGACATAAACTTTGGCAACTGAGCATGCTGGTAGCTGTGAGGCTCGAAACTCAGGGGTACCTACCTGATGTATTTGTCCTCCTCAGCATCAGTCTGGAAAAGCAGTGTGGATGTGAGTTTCCTGAGCAGAGCTCCCCAGTGCAGGGGGGACCTTTTTGTAGGACAGATTGTGCTACAGGGTTAGTTTGCTTGAGTTCCAAGTCTGCTGATGCATGTGTCTATCAGCACAGGCAGGGGATTTCTGAGGCAAATACCTCCCTCTGTGCTGCAGATTACTTATGTGAATAAGTTCAGGGGACTAGTAATTTATGGAGAGTACATCCGTAAAATTTGTCCTGCTGCAGGCCTGATAAGAAATTGCAGAGAAACCTTGAAAAAATGGAGACAGCTCTGGTATGTGATGTGGAGAGCATCGCTGGGAAGAAGGTTCTGTTGAGGGAGGCTGGATCTGTAAATGGATCCTAGAGAAGCATGAACTTTCCAGTGTTCCCAATGCAGTTCTCCTGGATCCTGGAGAAATGCCAGGGGAACAGTACTGTGGTGTGGCCAAGCGCTGCTTGTCCCCACAAAGAGTATTTGCTGTTGCTGCTGCCTCAGATCAAGGGCTGGTCTGGGTGGATGTGGAGACATTTACAGGCAGCTTTTAGAAAGAGCGTGGGCATTGCAAGGGCACTAGTGTGAGGAATTTCACTGCTATTCAATAAAGGCGTTCATAAATAATTTTTAACAAAACCAGTATTGTTGTCTTGAGACATCATGTGATTTTGCAGGAAAATTATGTCTTCAGTACCTCTGAAATCTTTATTTTCAACATTAAATCTTGAGAAGTATGATTTACTAATGGCAAGGGTATATTATGGGACACATAGAATGGAGGGCATTCAAGGAAAGAATAAAGCTTTTTCCTAACAAGTCCTGAGAGGAATGGCAACAGAAGTATAATTAATAAGGTCATATTATATTAACCTAGCTATGCAGTTACTTTTTCCTTTTGTCCATGGCTGACTTGTGAAATGGACTTTGCCAAGAGCAGGAAGCATGATGAGGAATAGTTGCTACAGGAATTTCATAGATGGAGCCTGAAATTAAGGCTATTCTTGAACCTGAACTGTTGCTCATCATCTGAAGAAATTTCCTGTGTCATTTGTATCATGAAAGGTTCTCTAAAAGTGATAATGAAGGAGGCTCCAGGTGCTCTGTCTCAGTGATGCCTTGTGAAAATAACCATTGTTGCTGGAGGGGCTTTCAGAGATGTCAAATCAAGTTTGTGATTGTATACAGAAACTGCACAACAGTAGCAGAAATTGGGTGTCCTGAGATGCTGGGTTGGCATATTCCACAATTTTCAGTTCTTGATGTACTCTTACCCTGGTGGTGCCTCCAGGGGTGCCTCCCAACTAGAACTTCATAAAATTTGGTAAAATCCTTCCTGACAGGACTAACAGTCACACATGATTGTGGCACAGTGCACAGATCTCCACAAATCTGCTACAACAGGGAGCCACACACACTTGGGAAGCTGTGACAGCCTGCATCAGGTTTCCATAGGTTTCTTTCTCCTAATACTTAAACAAATAGGTGTATTTGCACTTCTGTGTGGATGTTTCCAGTAAGGATTTTGCTACTTTTTCTCATACCTGCAGAGATGGAAATATAGGAAGTTGGGCTCAGTAAAAAAAGGGTGAGGGAATCATATGAGGCAACGACCAGATCTTCTTTTTATTGTTTTGTTTTCCAGAATATAACTGCTTTTCCTATTAGTATTATTTTCACTAGGAATAAAAAAACAAAACCTCTGTTTTTCTCTCCTGTGTTATGTTGACCTCTTAAGCCACTATTTTGTTATACACACGAGCAGGCAGATGAAGACAAACAGAAGTTTACATCAACATGCTCTGTTGACATTTGCATCAACAAATAACAAGCAAAAGCATGAGATGAAACACCCTCAGGTTGAGGCAGGGGAGCTTTAGGTTGGATATCTGGAAAATTTCTTCACCTAAAGGGTTGTCAAGAACTGGAACAAGGTGCCCAGGGCAGTGTTGGAGTCACCTGGAGGGATTTAAAAGGTCCTTAGGGACATGATTTAGTGTTTGGCTTGGGAGTCCTGGGCTAATGGTTGTGCTCAATGATCTTAAGAGTCTTTTCCAAGGAAATGATTCTGGGATTCTAAGAAGAGTGTTACAGGTGCCACTGGCTGAGTTTACAGCATGGAGAGTCTCTCAGGACAGTGCTTAACAGGACAATGCTCTCCTTGGAGAGACAGGATGAGGGCTGGGGCCAGAGCAGTGCCAGGGTGGGTGTGTGTTGGTTACCTGGTGTCCTGTTCCCTGCTGCTGGTGGAGCTGGTGTCAGGATGGACCCACTGCTCAGTGCACTTTGGTATCCAGAAGCCCTTGTCCTCTATTGTAGGTCAGGACTAGGTTTATGCTGATGCTAAGCATGAGAGTCAGAGCTGTTTTTTCACATGGGCATGGTTGTGTTCATGCTGACCAAAACCTTAGAAATCTTCCCAAAATCTTTGCTTTGTAACGTGAGATTTAGCTCCATTGTACACTGGAGGGAGCCACAAATTACATACAAACATACCACTACATGTAAAAAAGTACATATTAAATTCTGTGAGAAGTTTCCAAAAATGGTTTTTATTATTCATGTTTAAAGTTGTGGCAGAGTTATTGTGTGTTTGTGCACTACACCTTGCTTATGATACTACTGTGTGTCTCTGAGCTTGTTGAGACAGGTTGCGAACCTGGGCTGAACTTGAAAACAGACAGCTAGCAGCAAATTCTAAAGGAACAGGCTTTCTGTCTGCTGGCACAGAACAGCTGAATATTCTGCTATTTTTTTGCTTTGTATTGTAGTTTTTCCTTAACCCTTGGTTGTGTTAAATGTATACAAATCTATTACAAATTCTCTGTTAAGGTCTTCATTAGCTAAAATGTAGTAAAGCTACCCCTTGAAAATTCTCAATTTTTTCCTGCCTGTGTGTCCAGGTTCTGCAAATGCTTATCTAGCTCGCTGTCTCAAAGCACTATAGCTGGTAGTCTTACTGCTAGAGGTGCTACAGGTGCATTTTTCTGTAAATGTTGTATTCCTAACAGAGCCTAAATGATTTTGTTAAATGCAAATGAGACTTTCCTTAGCCTGGGATTATAATAGTCTCTAACCAAGTTGTCTCAAAAATACAAATACCAAGAGCATTGCACTTAAAGTGCTCTCTTGTCAACATGATTAATCTTGTAAGAGGTATTCTTGATAAATTGTTAATTGTGGTTTACTTGTTGCAGAACATCTATAAAAGAAATCAGTGGAATGCCTATTATAATTTTATTTCCCGACTTATTTCTTTGGAAGGGCAAGACCTGAATTGGAAATGACGTGCACTGACAGTGTAGGCAAATATTTGCTGTCTTTGATTTCTGTCAAGGTCATGCCACTTCTTGTACTTAAGAGCCTTGCAGCTACCTCACCAGATTTCAAACAATGACCCTTTTGAAATGATCCAAAATAGTTTTATTGACGATGAGAGCCACATCACTTCTTGATATTACTAATCTTTTATGAATTTTACTCCCATTAATGCTCTTATTTCTGTGACTTTTTCTTCAAAATTCACATTGATCCTCCCCAACCCCAACTGTGAGTCCTGTTCTTGTATACCTTCTTCTGTGCTCTTTTATTCCTCTTTTCAACATCATCTTTATTTCATCATTTTTAATTTCAGGGTTTTTTTCTTCAAAATCACAAATTCTTCTGGTTTTGCTTCACGCTATTCAAGGCTGCTGTAGAATCACAGGATCACTGCATAGGTTGGAAGGGACCTTAGAGATCAACTCATTCCAGCTCACCCTGCCATGGTCCGCTAGACCAGGTTGCTCACAGCTTTGTCCAACATGACCTTGAACTCTTCCAGGGATGGGACAGCCACAGCTTCTCTGGGACGCCTGTGCCAGGGCCTCAGCACTATCACTGTAAAAGAATGTCATCCTTAGGGCCAACCTAAATCTACCCTCTTTTAGCTTAAAACCATTGCCCCTTGTCATGTCACAACAGGCCCTTCTAAAAAGTTTGTCCACATCTTTCTCATAAGCCTCCTCTAAGTATTGAAAGGACTAAAAGAGATCTCTCTGTTCCAAGAGGTGCCAGTATTTTAGGGTTTTTTAGGTGTTTTTCAGCTGTCTGTACTTGTTCCAGATTTCTGTCAAGAATTTCCAATTGATCTTACATGCAAAGCCAAAGCTTTCCCTGGTATTTCTGAACTACCTTCAGGTAAAGTAGACATTTTGGAATTATAGTTCCATGACAAATACACAAGTAATAACTGTGTATTGCATATGGATACGTACTATTGTAAATTAACAGGATATCAAGCAATTGTAGAATGTAAGTCTTACAGCACAGAACAACAACAAATCAAATGTGAAGTCAGAGAAGAAAGTTTAGGTATGTAATTGAAGTCCTTGTCCTGAAGACATTGACACTTGTTGAAGCTACATGGAATCTCTTGTGAAGCAGGTAACATTCACACTGAACTTATGAAATTTTTATTTAACTAAGGTCATAGGTACATAGTATAGTTCTGAGGAACCCTTTTCTTAAAATGATATGATTAATAATGGTTTTGTATGAATTGCTGAAAACCCCTACTGCTGAAGCTGCTTTTATTTCCTAAATGGAACAATTTTAAAGTTTTTTCCTGCAAAGAATATTCCAAGAAAAATCCTATTTTTTCTTGAAGAATTCCTGAATCCATGTAAGACATTTATTGTTTATTATAACTTGTTCTCCAAAGAAGGAAATTACAAAGCATGAATTCTGATCTCTGTTGCACATCTTCAAATAAGAGTTTATCAGTCAAAAACACTTCTGTAAACTTTTGCATTAATAACATTGAATATTTTACCTATTTCTTTATAGATAGTAAATGCTTGATCATTGTTTTTTCTTTTTAGGGCATATTTGACAGTGACTGGTACACCTCTTGCAGACTCATTGGAGGAGCTGATGTTATTGTGATTAAGTACTCTGTCAATGATAAGACTTCCTTTCAAGAACTAAATGACAGTTATGTCCCAATGGTAAAAAAAGCATTAAACCACTGCTCAGTTCCAGTAATAATTTCCGCTATAGGTGCAAGAAAAAATGGTATGTATCTAGCCCCCTATAACAACAGTTAAAATCTCATTTGGAAGTTAGGTATGGTGTAATTTTAGTTGAAGCTGGTTGTTTTTCCAAGTTGCTAACAGAAACAATTAGTCTGTCAGGATGACAGTAATATGCACATGTATTATGGCTCTGTAGACTGATGCATTGGCAAGAACATTTTGCTTAATTAACACCAGTGATGAAAGGGAACCTATCCTTCTCTGACCTCTGCAATGACTCTTCTTGTGGAGCCATCACACATGGGGATGAACTCCAGTACTGTGGATTAAGAAACATACATTTTGGTGTATGGGATGAACACTACAATTAAGAGTTCTCTCTGGTCATCTTTCAGGTATAAATTATCTCCAGTGTATGAGATTAAAATTACATCCACCAGTTTGCAGGCACTGGAGAGTGGGTGGGAAAAGCCTTGAAATTCTCTAGGGTGTCATCAGATGAACAGACATGCTGGCCTTTTGGGTAGCACGAAGTGTCACATGCTGCTGCATCAATAGAGTTGACCTGTTTAGGCAGACTAATTATGGTGCAGATATGGTGTCACTGTGGTATAGCTTACCTGTTCACACTATGCCCTGTCCAGTCTGCTGTGAGAACAGAACAAATTGATTTTACACAGAATACTTAGAGTTGTTGTTTTGGCTGTTTAATCAATGTGGAAATGACAGTCCACATCTGTGTAATGACAGAGTGGACTTACAAGCATCCTGCAGCTGACAGGGGCAATGTGAGGGCAATGAGAACATGTTCACCTTTGGGGTAGACGTTAGTAACTCCTATATACATTAGCAATTAAAGTTCAGAAAGAGTACCACAGATGCCCACAGAACAAACTTACAAACTTTATTCTGTATTTCCAATTGGTTTTCATTGTGTTTTATTGACTTCCATATGGTCTTTTTTGTCACAGGTTATGATTTTTAATGTATTTTTTCCCTAAAGAAGTGAATGCAAAACATGATCCTGACTTGCTTTTTACTTTAAGAATTGATTAGAAAAATTGTTTCTGAGCATCCCTCATTTTAATGTGTAAGGGACATGACAGGTGTAGATGCAGAAAGTTATTTTATAATTTACATAGAAATATTCAACTATATGAAGTGTATCGTCTGTGGATGGAATGCTCAGTTTTGCTGTGGTCTACTTATAGATCTTTTGGCTCAGTGACTGATAAAGGACAGTTAAGTAACTACATAATAATTAAATATTTATGTTTTTCCTTTTAGTAATTCACTGATCATGACCAAATATCTTTATGCTCTGGTTTATACAGGAGTAATAAATCTGCTATTCTAAAGGCTAAATTTTTGTCTTCCCCACTCCTTTTCTTACACTTTGTATTTAAGCACAGGATACCACCACACCAAGGGACTCCACTACTGGGTTTATTTTTCCTTTTCCACCTATTTTTTTCTGTCTTCCTCCCTAAATAATGCAACCATGGGAGACATTAGGCTGGACCTCTGGGTTTGCTCTGGGACCTGTCAGAGCAAACTGCTGTGCAGACACAGCAGCCTTTTGTCTCTAGGAGGTATTTGTGAACACAGCAGTTTGCTCATACAAATTACTAAGATCTTAATCCTCTGTAGTGGTAAATGGTGCTGGCAAAAAAAACCAAAAAAGCTCTTTTATTTGATGTTATCTATAGATCTAGGCAGAAGACACTAATGTGGACAGCACATTTGAAAGCACATCCATGGCTGGCAGGTTGTTACTGGCCTTAGGCAAAGCTGAGCTAGAGTGGCTAACAGTTTTTTAACATTTAACTGGCTGGACTTTTCCACCTTAACAAAACCAAATGTTATGTATACTAAGCTTTGTAGAGAGACTAGCATTTTGAACTGATTATTAAGAAGTTGGGATTTTTTTCAGTAATTATAGATTTCTTGCTATAAGATTTCTACGTTTCCACTTCCACCTCAGTTCTTTTCTAACTAAGATATCTTTACAATTACTTAGGAATCTAAGAATTCTGGATCATTTGACCAAAATGTTCTTTTTTTTCATCACTTTTGCCCCAGGAGTGCCTTGCACCTGTCCCCTGTGCACTTCAGACAGGAGGAGCTGTGTCACAACCTCTGAGGGAGTTCAGCTTGCCAAGGAACTAGGAGCCACTTACCTGGAACTGCACACTCTTAATGACTTCTACATACAGAAGTACTTTGGAGGAGTGGTGAGTGAGAATCTGCTGGGTTGGGAGCAGCATGGCACAGGTGGGAGGTGCATGACTGGTGTCAGGGCTTTGGAGTACAAGTGAAGGCGCAGGACAAGCCCTTCCACCATGCACAAGTTCCCACAGATGTGAGATTTAGGTTAGTTATTAGGAAGAAATTCCTCACTGGGAGAGTGGTGAGGCACTGGAACAGGTTGATCAGAGAAGCTGTGGATTTCCGGCCTCTGGAAGTGTTCAAGGCCAGGTTGGATGGGACTTGGACCAACCTGGTCTAGTGGAACATGTCTTTGCCCATGGCAGGGGGATGGGAACTGGGTGGTCTTTAAGGTCCCTTCCAAGCCAAACCATTCTAGGATTCTGTCTTCCCAACTGTATTGGCAGTACCACATTGGCTCCACTTTTAACTAGGAAGGTTTATGAAACCCATATGACACACTGAAAAAAGTTTTCCTTTTCTTCTCAACAAGATACAGTTAGCATGTGCAGGAGTTCGTAAATTGAGTATCTTTTGTCCGTCATTTCTAGGAGGATTAAATACACAAGAATTAACCACCATCATTTGAATAAATAGTCTTTTAAATAGTGCTAATTCCACCTATACATGGTAGCTTCAGGTAAAGGAGCGTTGGGACACTTCAGGATGACTGGTCATAGTGTCAGTATCTTCAGTCCTGCATACAGTACCTGCTTATACTTCTTAGTTTGATGTCTAGGTTGTTCTTAAATAACCAGGTTTTTTTAAAAAAAAAAATTCTGGTTTTAGCTGGAATATTTTATGATCCAAAGTTTGAATCAGAAGTCATCTGAAAAAATGAAGAAGAGGAAAAAGACTCAGAAGTGCCATCGAGTCCAGCCGCCTCAGCTTGAACAGCCAGGTGCTCGCTGATGTCTGGTCTCTGTTATCATTCGTTATTGTGTGTCATGCTCTTTGTGCAATTAACATTTGTAATTGTTACTGTGAGCTATGCTATCTATTGTCAGCTCTTCTGGTTATGTTGCTCTAGTTGCTCGGTGTCTTAGTGACAGTTTAATTAATTTGGGGAGATTTGTATGGCAGTATGCAACATTGCAATGGACTTCTAGTGGATTTTAGATAAAACTAAGAGGAGTGGTTTTCTGGTGGACTTGATGAAATAATGAAAGCATGAATTAGTACAAGCTTTACATAAAAGCTTTACAGAAAAATTTTTTAAAAAAGTTGTTAGATCATGGAATTATTATTCTACAGTATCACCAAGCATTGTTTTTATTTGCTGCAGATAAAGCAAGGAAGACATGCATGCCCCTGCATGTGATTTCTGAGCATCTTATGCATTTATTCAGTCAAATAATTACTGACAAGTAATTACCTCTAAATTTGTAGTTGTCTCTTCTTACGTGTACTAGCAGTTTGTTCAGATCCTTGATCAATCCCTTTAGTCGAGGTTTCTTTATAATGTAACTGCCTAGAGAGGGTTCATGAAAGGATGGACACTTACTATTAAACAAAGTATTTCTTAACAGTTTTATTTAGCTATGCTAAGTATTTCCATTTTTAGAGTATTTCACTGAAGACATTCAAACAGCATATGAGCAAATTTTCTTACTGAATGCTTCATTCAGGAATTGTCCTTCATTTGACCAGGTCAGTTGTCCTGTGGTTAACACTTGCTTCAATCTTTACAGCCTGACTTGTTGTCTTTCACAGAAAAAATGCCAATCCTGAAGGGCAAAGCCTCTCACTACAACGCAGACCTGCACAACCTGCTCTGCTGCTGCCAGTGCTCCGACGTGGCCTTCTACCCCGAGGACCTCAGCACAGTGGTGGAGGCTCACAAGATCATCCTGTGCTCCGTCAGCCCCTTCTTCATGCTGCTCTTCAAGGTGAAGAGCCCTGCTGACATCCCCGACACTTCCATTGTGCAGATGGCACAGAGTCTCTTTGCGGTGGAGCCAGGGGCTGCCTTCCCCCCCGCGCCCCGTCGGGTCCCACCCTGCGTCCCACCCGTCAGGGTGGTGGTGAAGGATTCTGTCTTCTGCTCCTGCCTCCCAGATATCCTCCACTTCATTTATTCAGGTACCAGGAACAGGTCTGGCTGCTTGTGCTGGTTTAAAAGTAAACCGGCAGGAGAAATGAACCCAACTCAAAAGAGTTTAGAAGTCAGAACTACAATTTAATAAAAAGATTACAAGAGATACACTGATACAAAGGAAAACTGGCTTTAGCCCACAAAACCCAGTTGTACAACCCAGCCCTCTGGGGTACAAACAGTATGCTGCTCACCAGCCCCTGTGCTGAGCACCACGTGGTCCCCCTGAGTCCAAAGCAAAAGGAAAAGGAAAACCTGTTTGCCTTCCAGAAGGTTGGTGGTCACAGTCTGGTCGAGAATGAGTGGTAGTTGCAGTCCTGTTGAGGTTCTGGTCCTCCTCTCGATCTGACGAATGAGCGCCCCAAGTCCCCAAACCCCAAGTTTATATATGCCTGGGTTCAGATGGGAATGCCCTGTACCTCCCCTAGGGTGAGGGGTTTCACAATGGGCAATTTACTCAGAGAGTCACAGAATATCTTGGTCTACTTGATGGCCCATTAGCAGACATGACCCCTCAGGTTGGGTATGAAAAGTGCTAATGACTCCCGGAGAGGAGTTATCACACCTGAATCATTGGTGCGAAGACAGGGAACCCTCCTATCTCTGTTTTCTCACACAGCCAGTTCATAGCCTGAGGTGTCAGGTGTGTCCTGGGCAGCTGCTGCAAACAATGCATCATTAACAGTTCATGATAAATGGCAGAGAGGGTATGGAATACACAGTTCCAGTTACACCTGCACAGTGATAAACTGGTCTCAGCCACTATAACTAGGACACTGCTCATGTCCTGTGCAGCTGTTATCTCATGAAGGAGCATGTGCATCACCCTGAGGAGCACGACTTTGCTGTTGCAAGATGATGTTTCACCGTGTTTCTATCCCTTGTATGAACAATGCCTATATGAAAAGAGCACGTTGCCTAAATTTAACAAAGATTAAACTAGTTGTCATTCCAGGGCTACTAAACCTAAATTAAATTAATCCATAAGCTAACATCAATAATATTTAAAAGTTTTGCCAAAGAAAAAAATCTGTAGAGTTTGGGACAGTTTCAGATCCCAGGCTTTTACACTTTGAATGGCTGCATTCTAAACACAAACACAAATTACAGGGTTACTTAAGAAAACTCAAGTAATTTTTCTTCTGGATGTGGTGCTGTTGAAGAGAAAACAGTGATAACTGGTTGGAGTGTGGGGACCTCTGATGTTGCATGATTTTTGCTACCAATATAACACAGATAGTGACCGCACCTACCTTATTCCAGCTGTCTTTTAAAATGGCACTGATATTTTTCTAACTTTTCAGATGTTGCTTAGGAATCCTCAGCTGAAAGTTTGCTTTGTTGTCTCTTTTTTTTTTTTTCCTGGAAGTACCAAATACCTGTTTGTTCTTTGTAAAATATTTTTCAAGCTGTGTATGCATAAGAATGTATTTTTTTATATTTGTTAAAAGAATTAGTAGGCCTTTTAATGACGGAGTCTCATTTTAACTGCAATACTAAAAAAAAAAAAAAAAAAAGAAAAAGCCACAAATAATTATAATGTTAGAGCTGCAACTATAAAGAATCTCAGTCAATATCTATGCTGATATTTACCTGACATTGTGGGTGAGACATGAGCACTGGCTTATGAAGACACAAGAGAGAAATCTTTCAGCTTTCAGTTAAGAGTTTGTACACTGAAGGTATCCCTTTCACTTCTTTCCAAAACAGAGCCAAACATAAAGAACAGATGCAAAAGTTTTTCTATGTGAATGGATTTTTTTGTTCTTTCTTATTGGAGACAATAATAGGGGATTAAAACTGAAATTTCATCAGGTGATGGGATAAGCATGATATCTTGGAATCATAGAATAATTTGGGTTGGAAGAGATTTCTAAGATTAACAAGTCCAACCACTAACCCAGCGTTGCCAAGCCCACCACTAAACCATGTCCTTAGATGCCACATCTACACACCTTTCAAGTCCCTCCAGGGATGGTGACTCCACCACTGCCCTGGGCAGGCAGTTCCAGTGCTTGATAGCCTTTTAGGTGAAAAAATTTTCCTGATACTCAATCTAAACCTCCCCTGGTGCAAGTTAAGGCTGTTTCCTCTTGTCCTGTTACTTGTTACCTGGGAGAAGAGACTGATCCCTACCTGGCTACATTCTCCTGTCTGGTGATTGTAGAGAGCAATAAGGCCCTCCCTGAGCCTCCTTTTCTCCTGGCTGAACATCATTGTAAACATCTTCATCTGTTGTCATTTACAACTTGTGTCTTCTGCCTTGTGTGCACTAATTTTTTTTACTTGCCTTCATATCAACCAGAGGTGTGAAACTGTGCAGTTGCAAGCAAAGCTCTGCTTTAGGTCACAGCTCTCAGCCCAAGAGGCATTGCCAAAAGTCATTGTGCTATTTTGTGCCTCTGAGAGGCAAGAAGATACTTGAGGCACAGGCTAAGAAGAGCTAAGATGATGAGTTTTCAGCTTTCCAGGACCATGACATGATGCCCATGAGGTTTAAGCACTTACCACCCCTGTGGTATAGACAGGAGATAAAGAACTTCCACAAATATCGATACACCGAGGATTACTTTTTTTCTGAATGTCTACCTGCAATACATAGTGACTGAGCTGGGAGGAATTCAGAAACTGAGTTTGAAAGCAAGTGAGATGCTCTAGTCTGTTGCCACTTGATCGTACTCTGTAAACGTACCATGGAATTTTTATTGTGCAAGAAATGTACCTTGCACTTCCTAAACACAAAGATTTGGCTGATTTATGTGCAACAAAATAAGGTTTCTGCAGGTCCTGTTTGGCATTTGTATAATCTTTTTTCTGCCTGCTCCGGCCTGTACCTTGTTGATTTATAACCCATCTCTCCCTGGTCTTGTTACAGGTGCTTTCCAGTGGGAACGATTAGAGGAGGATATAAAAAAGAAGTTGAAGGATCCAGAAAAAATTGAACATGTGCTTGAGAAAGTTAAATGCATGCTGAAAACTCCAGGGAAGGTACATCTAACTCTCTTGGGGTCACTGTTAGTTGCTTAAGTTCTTGATAAATTGTTTTGTAGACAAGGTTTCCTTGTCAGTCTTTGTTTTAAAGTCACTTTGTCTTACACAGTCTGTCCTGTATCATCAGTGGATTGTTTGTAGGCATGTATAGCATAGAAACATGGAGATGCTGATGCAATGTGCAGAATTAATGTAATCAGTAAAAATCACACAAGTGGGTATTCTAGAAGGTTTAATCATATTCAGAGCTTTGCAAATTGTCTGACAATATGATTATGTGTTGCTAATTCCCGTGTAATAGAAGCTGCCCAGGAAAGCTTTGCTTTCCTGAACATATGCCAAAAGTTTGGCTTCTGCAGTAGATCCAGAAGGGTGGTTTCTCTTGCAAGTGCTGTGATGTGGAAAGCTGTCTACAACTCATTTTGTTCAGTAGATGATTTCACAGTAAGATGTAGTTTATGTCACATTATTAAGTTAATACAAAGTCACAATATAGAACTAGTTTTAACAGTAATTTACTGTGGAAGTTATATATTCCCTGATATTAGAGAATTTGTTCAAAGTATTTTTGTGTGTTTAAGTTGAAACCCATCTTGGACTTGCTTGAAACAACACAAAATAAAGATCAAAAAATTACTGAGCTGTTTTAAGCTTCTGATTGCTTAGTTGTAGAGTTGCCAATCCTAAGTATCTGCAACTAAAACATACATAGGTTTGGACTTGGAAAGAACTGAAAATTTTTAAGATAATATTGTTGTCGCTTCTTTTATTCTTTTTGTATGCCTTCAGAGTACTTTTATTTCACATTTAAACACTTTTCTTCGGAGGCCAAAAAAAAAGAATTGTGTTTTTTTCTTACTAAACTTTTAAAAAATAATAAATTTAAGATTTTATCCGTAAATTCAACCTCATCTGAATTTCATGTATCACAATCTAGCAATGTGATTTTATGTTGTTCCTTTTGTCAGCTTTAGATTACATTTTTAAGGTTAAGAAAACCAAAACTGAAAACTGACTAGGACTACTGGATTTTAGAGGGTCTTGACACTGGCATGCCCAAATTATTGTAAGAGAGCTCTGTGTTTCAGCTGTGAGCTCCCACTGCCTCTCTGGAGGCAATGCCAGGGCAATCATATAAATTACGCCCTGTACTCTTGAATTCTGTGGGCAACTACACATGACATGCTTTATTACCAATTTATTTTTCAGCTGAGCCCTGTAAAGGACTGCCGGTCTCACCAGATAAAACAGCTGTATAATACTTCTCTCAGGCTGTTCTTTAACACACCTGTCCTAGCTGATGTCATCTTCAAAATACAAGGTAAGGTACCTCAGTTCCGCCTGGCGTGGGCACCACTCTGACTCCAGCCTTTATCCTTTATACCCTCTGAAGAAGTGGATAAAGTGGGACATGGAGGTGACCATGTTCTGTGGCATCACAACTAAGGAAATTTGCTATCACTGTCAAAAGCAGGGAAAGCTTGTCTCTGTGGATGCTCTACAGCAGTGTCCGTTATCAGCATGGTTTTTCTGGGCTGAACCTGTACGATGGCCTTTGCCTGTCATGGTAGACTTTGTGCCTTCCTGATTGACACACACTCCTCAGAGGCATAACAAAATGAGGGATGTGCTGCAGGAATAGCAATGACACAGCACCAAGGCAGCAAGTCTAAACCAGGCATTGCACAACAGCATCAGTGATTTGATTTGATTTTGTTCTATTCTCCTCTAATCTATTCTATTCTAGTTTATTCTATTTTGGTTTGGTTTTTTTCCATCTTGTTTTACTTCGGTTTATTTTATATTGTTTTGTTTTAATGGTATTTTGTTCTGTTCTATTTTGCTTCATTCTATTTCATTTTCGTTTATTTATTTTATTTATCTGACTCCTGTTCCCACCTGCACAAGCACTGGAACATACTCAAGGATGTGCCCTGCGTCACACCCTGAAGAGCCATCTGTGCTCATTGCCCTCAGTGGAAAGGCCAGAGATGGTGGTTATTGACTCCACCTTCCCTCTGTCCATCTCATGCAGGTGCTGGCTGTGGATGTGCCTTTCTCATCCCTCCAGAAGCCAACAGGAACTTGCTTCCTCAGGCTTTATTCTCTGTTCTCCATCCTCCAGAATGGGCACCCCAGTAATGCATGTAGACATCCTGGGGTCTGATGACCTGCAGATCTTGTGCCATCAACACCCACCACGTTTTGCTGCTGAACATGCTGCACTGCCATTTCTGGAAATTAAATGTGTTCATCCTTAAGATGAAAGATATGGTGGGAGAAATGTGTTGCATGCTTTTTTTAAGAATAGGAATGAGATCGTTTTTAAATGCTTAATGGTTTTCTCAATTTGTCTGTACCCACCCTGCATGCAGAAATGATTCTTTAGAATTAGCAAATTGTTTGATAATTTTCAGCTTTATATCTCAATACTTCAATTATGAGGCATCAATCCTTCAAGCATAAGCACACAAGGACAAGCAGACTCTTTCTAGATGTTCTGTTTAAAATGCTGGGAGAGGGGAAAAATCCCACAAAAATATCTTTGAAAATGAGAGGAAAATACAGAGTTCAATGACACAAACAATTTATGTCCCATTCCTTAAAGAGGCTTTGTGAGAAGTTGATGAAATCAGAACAACTATATAATTTTCAAAAAAAACAAAAAACAACTTGAATGCGTTGACAAGTATTTTTTAAAAGCATGTTTATGCACTCATAAAATGTGAACTGGTTTTTTCCCAGTACTTGATATATCTTCCAAACCTTTTTCTCTAATTCATCAACCACAATAACTGCATTAAAATTAAGTAACTGCTAAGGAACTGAAGGCTTTAGTCTTGATCAGACAAATGAATTTGTAAGTTTTCAACTAATTCCTTGGATACTGAGCATTGCTTTGGGCTTTCTAGCTTACGAAAGTACTTGGGAGCCATGGAAAATGGGAGCCCTTTATGTTTGTGTGAAGACATATAACGTGACTGAACCTCCAAATTAGTAGATAGATGTCCATTTATGTGCACATACAGAGCTGCATGTGTATTTTACATCACAGCAGCATCATGTATTGCTCATGTTATGACCACAAATATGTAATACCATTCACAACTGTTCTTTCCGTATAGAAATGTATACATTTTGGATGCAACTTAGACATTTTGGAAGTAGAACCACAGGGGAAAAGAAATAGAACAAAAAAATTTAAAAGTGCCAGATGACCTCAAAGAATTAGGTAGGTGCCAGTGTTGTGGTTAAAGAGGAAATAAAGACAGTAGCTCCTCTGCAAGTATTTACAGTATATCTATCTTGCACGTCAGTTAATTTGTTTATTATAAATTTGGTTACAACATTTGCATGCAACTGTAAAAGCTCATTTTGGTTTTAGTTGCCCCCTAACTGGCACTTGTTTGGCATTTCCTTGCACACAGGCAGGACTGCCCAGTTCAGCTGGACTCTGCAGCATTCTGAGTCTCAGGGCTGGCAACACTTCCATTAGGAGCCTGTAGAGCCACTACCTCCCAGGGCTGTTGGCCTTACTAGGTCTTCCAAACGCTGTAGTAAAGCAAAGGATTCACTTGCAAATAATGCCAAGTGAATAAATTTCTGGAAAAATTCATCACTGTCATTTGTTTGTTTTCCTAAGACAGCCAACAGGAAATTCACTTAGGCAAAATACTTAATCCAGTTAAATTCATACATATTTACTGGACTTATTGGAATTTCCTCTGGAATAATTTGCCTTTCTCTGCTTTCTGTGGTTATTCTGGTACCAAGGGGGTTACTGGTGAACACAAATTACTCATAAAATCATAGACTCATTTAGGCTGAAGAAGACCCCAAAGATCACCAAATTCAGCCGTTAATCATTTGTTTAACAATTCATAGCATTGCATATTTATGCAATGAGCTGGAGGTTTGGTTACTGTGAACTGATGTATTCTGGTTTGTCTGTTCTATTTTGGTTTAGTGTATTTTATTTTGGTTTAATTATTTTTATTTTGCTTTTTTGCTGTTATTTTATTTTATTTCATTTTACTTTTTTTTATTTTACTTCATTTAATTTTATTCTTACTCATGCTGCCACCTGCACAAGCGCAGGACATCTCAAGTACCATAGTGTCAGAGTTTTTGCTGGTTTAAAGCCCATTTCTGACAGATGAAATTTTGCTCTATTTATAGCATCTGGTGTTGAGAGGAGATGCTCATAATAAATTTGGTGTTCCGTTTTGTTTGCTAGGTAGGTGTGATCATATCAACCAGTGTGAAGTGAGTGTGTTATTAGTTATTGTTAACTTAAAACACTTTAATCACGTTCAGTGAAGCGAAGACGTTCTAAGAAAAGGTGAGCTTTAAAGCAAAGACCTTTCTGTCACTATAAAATAACTGTATTTTCATCTTGGATCCTGCAGGTGCAACTGTGCCAGCCCACAGGGCAGTTCTGGTGGCTCGCTGTGAGGTTATGGCAGCTATGTTCAATGGTAATTATCTAGAAGCGAATAGTCTTCTGGTTCCAGTGTATGGGGTTTCCAAAGACACTTTCCTCTCCTTTCTGGAGTATCTTTATACTGACACCTGCTGCCCAGGTAAGAAAATTTAAAAAAACACATATATCTATTGCTCATTTTTCCACAGTAGGGCATTGATAGAATGTGATGTGGCAGCATTTATTTCACTGAAAAATGCCTATGTGTAGCACTTCAAGAAAGAGATCTTGTTCATATTGTGCAATAAAGAGAAATCAGTCTTATTCAAGTAAAATTAGCTGTAGGCAGAACAAATATATTTGATTTGTGCTTGCATAGCAAGACTCAAAGTGAAATGTAACTTCTGATGCATTACAATATTTGGAATTTTCTTTCAGCATCACAATAATACTGCTTTCTAGTCCACATTCTGTGTTTTATTTCAAAGTTGTAATTTTTTTAACATGCACATAGTTAGATTTTATATAAAAAAATGTTACATTGCAAGAATACTTTATTTATACACATGTGTTATAGTATTAGATTTTTCAGGATTTTTCTT
>VWZG01001661.1:0-35865 GCA_013396735.1 Grallaria varia
TGCCCTAAACTAAGACAATATGGGAACATGCATCATACATATTGTGCTGTGTTTCAAGTGCATAGGAAGATTCCCCTTATTGCCATATTTTTGGGACAATCCTTCATATTGCTCCAAAACTCAAAAAAGTACATGCTCGAGCCCATTACAACATGAGACAACTTTCCTGAGTAGAACCCAGAATTCAATCTGAGCTGGAGTTACTCACAGAAAAACACAAACATGCAACACCTGTGTGGGATTACATTTTGTGAGGAATTTACATGAAATGGTGAGTGATTTCTTCTCTTTCTAGAGTACTCAGACTCAGAGAAAATGAAGATTATGTGCATATAAGAGCAAAATGCCCATTATTACAATGAACACACAAAACTATGGATGAGCCGTCCGATGGCACTTACTGAAATTGAGTGCTTAAGTCCCCCATACAGATGTGTCTTGTTCTCATAATTGAGGAGTTCATCAAGGCTGCTGTGAGTCTTGAGATTGAGAACTGAAGATGGTGGATGGCAGACTTATGAATCACATCCCAATTTTTTAACCCAAAGAAGCTTCAGCACCTTTTACTACCCTTTCCCTTCATGAAAACGTTACCAGTTATCCTTGACAACTGATAGCTCCATCTGCGCTTTTATTCACCCCCCAGTGAATACATGGATTTTCTTTAACCACAGACTTTCATCTGTCTAAGCCTTTAGGAGTAGCAAAATATGCTGGGAGAAAAACTCAGAATGATGCTGATGACAGGGTAGGGAGGACAAGGAAGGAAGGTAAGAAAAGAGGAGCTTGAGATGAGTTGCGACTGTATTTTTTAAGTTTATATTTGATTAAATTTGTTAGATTAAATTTCAAAATTACTTAAGAGTATTGAACATATCATCCTTGAGTTCACCATCAGGTCAGTCTGGTTATAAAACAAAGGGCTTCCCTTTTGAAGAGGTGAAACAAAAAATGTTAGCCATTTTCTCTTTTAAAATCAGTTTGTGCAGGAGAGGAAGTTCTGGCTGCAGATGACACGATTGGTTCTCTTTTAGGTTAATATTTGGGGTGAGGTTAGCTGCATATGTTATCAGCCAAAAGCTTTATTTTTAGAACTGGGTTTACTATAATCTGAGCTTTCCTTTTTCTTTCTGTGGTTAAGGATTTCACAAGTCTTACTTAAAACCTGCATTGATTCCAAAGTGAGAAACTCCAATGACGACTTTTTCAAATGATTACCATTAGTACATGTGAGTTACAAACGCACCTGGCCTTGCTGCAGGCTGAAGCCTCAACACCGCAGAGTTTGTCACCTTTAATTGACTGAACATGCCCATAACTCAGACAGGGAACCGCTCTTGTTATTGGTGTTTTCCTGGGCACCGGTGCTGACCTCTCTGTTCCTTCCCATGCTTGGCCTCTTGCGCTCAGCTCCAGCTGTTCCAGCCACTGTTGGGTTGCAGAAATCTTTCTGCCCGACTCCTACGTCACAGCTACCACGTACTCCTGCCAAATTTTTATTCCATAAGGGCACCATCCAAAGTTCACTGAACTCAAAGGAAAGATTTGCTCTGGCTCCTGGGGATTTTGGATCATACTTCACCTGCCTGCCTGCCAAACGCCTTCCTTAAAGACAAAGCCAACACTGTGTATGAGCTCTCTTATGAAAGAGTGACAACTGCTAGGGAAGGACACGTGAGGAAACACACAGAGAGATGCCTGAGGATACAAGGAGAGGGTCAGACTGCTGAGGGCACACGGGGCTGAAGGCATGCTTTGGAAAGGAGGGGTGCCCCCGAGGGGGCCCGTGGAGGGCTCGTGCCAGGGCAGGGCTCTCCTGAAGGAATGCAGCCTGCTGGCCACCCACGCTGGGGAGCAGCATTGACAAGAGCAGAGCAGTAGAGAAAACCAGTAAAAACTGTGAAACAGGGACAGACAGGAACAATTTACACATGACAACAATCACACTCGATCCTGCCATTTGTGTCCAAACCCTAATTTAGAAGAACAATCTCCAGGTACAGCAGGAACTCGTATCTCCATATTGTTTCAATGCCAGGCCTTTCTCAGAAAGGAACAATCAAGACCCCAACAGGACATCACCTTCCTGCAAAAATGACAGATACATTTAACTGGGGACATATGGACCCTTCCCAACCCACATTCAAAGAAATCTGAAAATCACCAGGAGCTTTCCTTTCTGTGTCCCCACCAGTTCCCTTAGTCTATGTTTACACCATCAGATCCAGGAACTCTCATCTAGGTGGGACAATCAGTTTGTCCTGAGGTCCAGAAGTGCCCCAGTCACCCTGTGCTTTGTTTTTAATGGGCCGGAAAAGAGCTGCAGGCTGCTCCAGGCAGGTACCTTGTTAGCATGACAGAGGGAGCAGAGTATAAGGAATTGCCACAAAACACACATATTCTGTACCTTAGACAGAAGCAGAGTATCAAACATCCTTTGGAAGGACAATCTGAGAAAAAAAGTTATTGTCAAGCCTTGTTTAGGGAGCCAAATACTGTTTTTTCCCTGGAATTATGTTTTATTGCCACCATCACAATGCCTACCCTCTACCCGCAGCCTGTCACCTGGGACTCTGGCGATCTCATTGCCTCCCAACAATTCAACAGCACCAAGAAAACCAAATACCTCTCCCTTCACTAAGAAGTTAAAAGGTAGAAAAGAAAAGCCTCAGTAGAAGGCCCCTCAGTTCAGACAGTACTCTGCCATGAACACATCAGTGTCAGTCCATTCAAGTGGCATTTACTGACCCTAAATTCCTGCCTGCCCACATGTACATGCAAAGTGGGTTTTATACTGTTTGTAGCTGATAGTTATAAAAGCAAAAAGATTTATGAATTGCCAGATTTATGCATTCAGAAAATTTGACTCAGGCCCCTGGAAAACCACTGGACCAGCTGAAAAATTCCACCGCATGAAGCTGACCTCATTGTGCTTAACTCCAAGGACTCTGGCAGGGGAGCCCAGGATCCTTCCCAATCCAAGTAATTCACTCTAGTAACCACAGGAAAGCTGGGGTGGGGGGTGTCCTCTGCCAAAGCTCCTTCCCTCCCAGCACTAATGCCTTTGTTCATGAGCGAGCAGTCATGATTTCTGTTAGTTGTGGCCCAGTTCTGCTCTATTTTAGGATTTCTAGAAGCTGTTAAAAACTAATATCCTCTCACTCCCTCCTCCTAGAAGCTTATTTATCACTCTGACTCCTGCACAGCAACACTTCTCTCTCTCTGCACTGGCACTTTCTCTCCTACGGTATAAATTTTGGATGACCCTAAGGGATTGTAAGCACATGGGTACAGTGGATCAGACTACACAGTGACAAGGGAAAGACTTAGGCAATGGAGACTGCTAGGTAGGGGGGAATTGTGCTCATTAGAAGGAAAAGGAACAGTAAATAGCCAGCGACAAAAATGCACAGATCCTCAAGCAGAAGCCCCCAGGCAGTAGCAGAGCTCCCTGTGGTCTGTGACCTGCTTGAAACAGGGCTATGAAACACACCAATTTAGTAATAGAAAATTCACTCTCCAGATGTATTCAGTGTCATGTCTGCTGACTTGTGGTATTTTTGGTACATTTTTACAATTGCTTGTGCTACAGTCACCATTAATTCCAAGCACGTCAGTTGAACTCAATTTTGCCTTGTATCTCATAAACAGAACACTTACTAATGAAGCTTGATGACCAAGTTGTGTCCCAAATGGCACTTCGTTATCCACAGGGTGGTGCAAGGACAAAAACAGCGCATGTAGAGAGTTAGCAAATATGAAATAAGGGGAATATTTTGGCTTCCAGAATCTGCACATTAAGGAGTGATGCTTAAGACAGTGTGGCTCAACGATCAAACCCCAGGCTGCATTTGTTGGGCCAACATAAGAAGTTCCATGTGCATGTTCATTCTACATATGACTGCCCATCTCATAAGTATTTTTAAAGATAAGCAAATGCTAACTACAAATTAGATGTGGAATCAAGAATAGGCCCCTGGAAAGGAAACTTTTCAAAACCATTGGGCTGATTGGGCTACATTATTTCTAAACGTCTGCTAAGGTTACTGAGCTGTTCCCATATGAATAACTCAACTTTGCACTAAAATACCTATTTACATGCATGTAAGGGCACAAGGAGGAACTCGGAGAGGCTGTTCCAGTGCAGCTGCTTTCTCAGATTGGAGTCCAGTGAAGTAGATGAATCTCTCTCCAAATCTAACAGGGGCTTTACCTCACAAATGGCACCAGCCTCCATACACTGACAACCCGCTGGCTCAAAAAGCCATGGAATACAACTGCTCATGGGACTGTCACTTGGTGTAAAGCTTTTGTATGCCATGAAACACAACCGATCACCAACCTGCGTTGCCTCCAAGCACTGTGGCATATCTGTGGCTTCAGCCAAGAAATGCATAGTGCAGGTCAAGAAAGGGCCAGAGGTAGCTGCCAAATGCCTCTGATCACAAATCTGCCTTATGCCTAGTAATAAATGCCAGTAGTACAGAGGTTGGCTTAAGTTTACAGGCTGTCAGGGGCTCCTGTGGGCCTATAAAGCCCCAGGGGATCAGTGGTAACATGCAGAGAAACCCACCCTGACTCCCTTAAATTACCACTTGGGAGCCACAACACAAACTCCAGGATGCAACAGAGCTCCCCTCTGCTGAGATGATAATTCAGGGATCAGTTGCACTGCTGGAAGTCCCTGCCCTAGTACCAGTGTGGGTGACAGTGAGCACCACAGGACTCCTGTCTCTCACTGGAAGGGCAATAGAGCATCCACACTCCACAGTCCGCCTGGTGCTGAACCAGGGCGTGACAGCGAACAGCTGATCACACCACACACAACTCCGAGCCTCTCACTCCATGCACAGCTCACTGTTTTGCTCTCAGACCATCAATATTCCTTCTGCTTATTGTGCACATTCACACACAAAAAACAAACAAAGACAAATTTTCTCTGCTTCTCATCTCATTACTGAAATTTTCCTTGCAGCTCACTAATCTTCTCTCTCAGGTATGAGCACCCCCAGCAGCAGGTTTCCAGCAGTAAATTAGACAAGCTAAATTACTGGAAGTTTACCAAAGGAAAAGGAAATAAAGACCTCAAACACCTTGTAGACTTTCTCTCCCTCAAATCAGTAGCTTGTTTATCCTATTAATAATAAAGCAGGCAGAAGGATGTAATTAATGTCAAGCACAATTCATTCCTGTTACCTTGAGGTACTAAACTCAAAACCAGAAATCCTGACTTTGAAACAACATACGCACAAAAATACAAGAAAACTTTTATATGTATGATTTTCTAATTTAGGAATGTCCATGTGCAATGTCAGCTGCTCAGCAAATTGAGCCAGTAAATACATTAACTGAAAGCTAATGTAGGGCAGAACTATTTTACCTCATGTCTGACACTGCTCCGCCAGGGTATTTCTCTGCAGCAAGGCAGAACCTTTTGGAGAGGAGAATGAGCAGGTTAAGGAGAAGAGAGGAGGGAGAAGATTTTGCACTGTGGGTTTTTGGCTAAAATGAAAATGAAGCTATTCCTGGTGAAGTGGACTCTCCCACGCACATGATTAATGGATAAACTGTGTAAGAAAAATGTCTCCATCCCAAGGCAGACCCAATTATGTCCTGCATTAACTGAAACATATGGGAACATTTCAGTATAAACAAAAACTGCACTGTATGAGCTTTTTTTCTATTAGCTTTCCAGTTCATTTAACCCTTGCTATGGTGAACATTAAGAACGGACTGAGATTACTGATGTAACGCTCCACTATGTATTTTTTGGCTCAGATAATGCAGCAGCATCTCCCAGCTTTTATATTGAAAAACTCAAAGCTTACTTGTGTTTCAAAACCCTGTAGATCCTTTTCTTTATGCCAAATTTTCCAGCTGAAGGAGGTGGATATCATATTGGGCTTCCTGAGAGCACCCATGTTGAACAAAAGCCAATTTTTTGAACATAAGGATGGCAGCACTATAAAATCATCTATGGGAAAAATGTTATTCATGTGAGCTTAGGCTCTCAAATTACTTGTTTGCTTCTGAAAATGCTGCCACTGTGTAATTCCTAGATTTTGCTTCCCTTTCCAGACCGTGCTCTTTCACCTTCATGCTGGGATTTCAGAAGCACTTTTGCCTTGTTACAGCAGTGAACCCCAGCAGACACAGCGAATCATGATGACACAAACCCCTGCTAGAGTTCACGCATCTCTGGGGTTCCTGAGCAGTGAGTCATTGGCTTGCCCTTTCAGCTCCTTGCCAAGACATGCCCTGCTGAGATGAGCAGCTGCTCCATCACTTTTTTTGTCAGGTAGCTGAGGAGCTATCAAGATTTAGCCAATTTTCTTATGTTAACTAACCTACTTGTGTTTCAGTACTAAAGTTTGCTATGTTAACTAGTTTACTTTTCTCTTTGAGAGCCCACTGACATTAAATCAGCAACTTTACATCCGAACTCTCATATCCTCCTGACTGCTAAAACAAGCAAACACCAACAGCTTGGACATGGCTGTAATGAAAAGCTTTGGTTTTATATTCTCATACAGTGTGTATGACAGGAACGAAGACTCCCAAATGAAAATGAAAGGTCCTTCTGCCATGGAAAACACGGAAAATCCCTTCAAATCGACGGCCCAGTATCAAGTGGCAGGAGGCACACTTACTTGCATTTCCTGACCAAATCACAGTGAAACCAGGAACTTGTTCATCTCACTGTCACTCATAGAAAGTAAAACCACAAAAGGCTATTGCAATTTTGACTTCTGAATTACAGGCGCAGTTAGACTCCTGTGACTTCATTTTCCCTTGAATTCAGCAGGTATTCTTGAAATACCCTTATTTCAATTGAACAATAGTCAGCAATGCTCAACCCAGTACAACCTGGCTGAATTTTCTACAATCTTTAACCTGAGTTTGCCCAGCTTCGTCAGGCTTTTGTCTGCTGTTTGCCTTACAGACTACATATAAATGGCCCTTTAGACTTAAGCTTGACCAGATCATGTTCTTCAAGTGTCTTCTGGAGGCCTGGTTCCCAGTCTTTTTCTTTCTCATAATTTTCTAATGAGTCCTCCCCTATTTATTTCTGCCTTCTCCAGCTGTGGGCACCAGAACTGAGGAGTGTGAGTGAACGCTACACTCAAAGCTGCAGGAGATGTAGTCACAACTCCTGGGTGGATACTTGTTGTGTACCTATAGTATAGCTCACAGAGGAGGATCCTGGCAGCAGACCCCACTAATATTCCCTGGCCCCCTTCAGCTGTTGTTGAGTCCCATGCTGCCGTGTTCGGGATATAGTGTCCATAAACTGATCCCATCTTATCAAACAGATTGACATGCTCAAAAAAACCATAAATGGAGTAACTATAATGATGGAAACACTGACGAGGATATTCTGGACAAATTTCACATTGTGCTACACAGCGGAAAAAGCACCTAAAATTGCTCAGGACTGAAAATGAGATGTTACAGCATTTGGCTTCTGGATCTGGAGTTCAAATCAGATGGAGGAGGGTAATGAACAAAACCTCATAATCATCTAGCAGCTACTAATGAGTGTCAGGAACTAGATGAATACAGGACTTTGCTGACTAGCAGCAGCAGCTCCTATTTTAGCAAGAGCTATCTTTGTAAGAAGATCTGGAAAAATGTGCCAAAATTCTGAAACCAAGTAATCCTCAGGTACAAAATGCGTGCAAGATGGCAAGTGAGGGGCAGTGACTTTATTTTTATGTCACATGCTTATAACCACATTGGAAAAACAGTGAGGAGAAGTAGTTAATACTTAGTCACCTGTGTGTAAGTCTTTTACTGCTCCAGTCCAGAGGGCAAAGACGCAGGGTTGCTGCCACAGGCACCAGTTTCTCCAAAAGCCATGAAGGAGTAGATGTGCCCAACTTCTCACACTGAGCCAGCAGGGAAATGTAGCAGTGGTACCTTCTGAGGAAACCTATGGCACAGCTGCTGGTGCTGCTCCAAGTTGGGAAGTCCAGAAGCCCACAGGCCTTTGCAACCATCAGTTTTGGTGATTTTAATTTGGCTGGCAGGCAGAACGGAGGTCAGTATGCAGCTGTTCTCCAAGTTACAGTCTCATAAATATAACTGCAATCTCACTTTTGAAGAGGACTTTCACTCCATAGATTTGTGACTCAAATGAGTGTGCCCATTCTCCCTCCAAGTGTGGACTACTCTGACAGTGCTGTGACACAAAGCAAGTCCTCCCTACCCGCCGTGTGCTGTGCCCCCACTGATTGACTGCCTGAGAGGATTTCACGCTTCTTTACTGAACATCCTCTTTGGCTACCTCTTCTTTACTGGGCACAAGCCCAGTAATGTGCCAGAAGATGACAACTGACAGACCTACAGTGCTGGAGTCAGCAAAATCACTGACAAAATGATTTTCCTTGTCCCTGACCTCCACTGCTGTCAGCTATGGTACTCTTCACACAGTTGAAGTTCACTTTCAAACGTGTCATCTTGGCTGAGGCAGGCTCTTTGACCTGACAATCACACCTTAAATCCTTACACCTTAGAGCAGACCTGCTGCTAAGGAGAAGCCTTGCTTGGTCTGCAGACAAAATTCCCTAACTCCCACAGGTACCCTCCATGTGAGGGTTAATAGAGGAAGGGACCATGCATTTCACAGCTTTGTCATGGCTGGCTGTTGGCAGCAATGGCACACCAAGAGAGAGAAAGTCAGAGGAATTCCTGGGCAGAAGAACCCTGTTGCAGAATTTGCAGAGGATGGCAACTGGAGGGAGTGCATACGTGGCCTGTGTAACTCTGCTGGAGCATCAGGGACAAGCTTGAGAAGAGGAGCAGAACTTTTTCTATTTATTAAAAATGGTGTAAGAATATTCTCATAACCTCTTCTCAATACTCCTTTCCTTCATGACCTTTCCCACTCCTCCTGAGGTGTGGTGTAAATCACAGACATAAAATCACATGCCATTCTGAAGAAGCAAGCATTTCTTTACAGTGAGTCCAACTCACTCCCTGGGTAACCAAGGATATTAAGAAGTTAAATCCCTGAAACTACTGTTGCGAACAGCAACACTTGACATGGTGACCCCAGACCAGGATAATCTTGGACTCTGACCTAGTTAAACATCCTCACCTAATAACTGCCTCAGGCTGCCAGACTGCAAACCCTGGAAAATAAAGCAACATCACAACACAAAAAAAATCTTACTGACTCTTGGCTAAGAACCTACTCATCTCGAACTGCCAGGTCAAACAGGCAGGCAGGAAGAGCTGGGGTACGAATGGCCCGACAGGAACAGACTATGCAGGCTGCAGTTTGTCTCTGAATGAAACAATTACCCTTCCAGTGCTCTCAGCACCTTTTTTCAGCCTGTTACACCTGCCCTGTAAGGTGTGCCCCTCTGCTTAGTGAGCTGGGCATCACAGAGAGTGGGGGTCAGGTTCTGTCCTGGCCCTGCCAGGCTTCACATCTACACTCACCACCTGGTTCTGAGAAAAATTTAGATGATTTTTTATTGAAGTATGCACAGGAAATCCCTGGATGGTGACATTTGAAAATGGGGTCAGGAAAGACAGGTCTGGGGAGCACACAGCTCCTTTGGAAAGCCATAGGCTGCCAGAATGATTGTGGAGAGAACTGCAGGACAAGCAGGACCCTACAAGCACAATGGTGGCACACATCAAGTGGTCCCCAGAAAGCACAGGAAAATTTAAGAGCAGCAGCTCTGAAATAAATAACAAAAAAAGAGAAATCTGGAGTAAAGGATTAAATAAACTGAGGTCCCACTCAAGAAGGGAAAAGAATCCATGACAACTGGCTGTAAATCCCATTGGTGGTGGCCATATTTCCTGAACAGCGTTCTTCCTCTCTTTAAAACACCGTGTCGATGGATTAAGGCTTTGACAGCCACTCCCAGACCTGCCAGCTTGGCTTAGAATCTACTGAGCTGTCAGACAAGGACTTGGTGAGCTGTCAGACAGGAAAGCCAGGCTGGAGCAAACACAAGGCACCCACTGGACCCCGGGACCCTCAGACATCCTGCTCCAATCTCATGCCAATCACAGCACAGCACTATGTCAGCCATTGGGATAGGGTGGAAAAACCTTTGAGGTTCATTTACCACATGACAGGTGTAATATTCAGAGTCGTTAAGAGACCTTTCTTCTCCTTTTCAACAGTGGCAGCAGTTCAGAAATACCCTTAAAAAATCTTTTTTGTGCACAGTCCTAAGAGCTGCAACTATACACACCCGCTCCTGGATGGGATCCAGAAGTGTCAGCAGCAGCCCTGGGGTTAAGTCCGTTCCCTTCTTACCGACAACAACAGTCTAAAGCTCCCCATGAAACTCTTTGTTCCATATCCTCTACAATGAGGCTGAATGAGACCCCAGGGAATCCCACAAGGATAATCCAGCTGCATGTAACTTGCCTGAGGGTCTGTGAATTAACATTTGCAGTGACTAGGTAGGTAAAAACTTTCCTCATACCCATTTTTTGGCACTGCAATACCCATCAGAGCCTTGAGCATTCTTACAGTGGTCACACATTGTGTAATGTTTATTATGGCCTTTTACTCTGTGCACACACTCTGGTAGAGGACAGTATATTATTCCTCCTCCAACTGCTATGTTGTCAATTAATTTACTTACAAATACATATCCCACCTCAAAGTCCACTTCAACAGAGAAAACCCAATACTTCTAACAAGTTTTTAGTCTATACCAGGTGTGAACAACCATCTCCTCAGCAAATCCCAGGAACCCTCATACAGTTGATTCAATTTCTTGTGACACATTTGCAATTTCTGTCGTTTTGCCTCTAGCGCTGGCATCCAGCCACAGTGGTGAGTCATTGACAATTTCATTTCAAGGGTTAAATTTACATGTTTTACATAATGAGTACACATATTTTTCAGTTCCTACTAATTAAATTCATTGAGTCTTCTGTGACTCCACTGTCACTATGTAAATGGAGGCAACCTACCATTATTGAGAGAGGCACAAGGCTACCAGGTCCAACCCTCTGTCAATCACTCTTTGGAACACAGCCAGACCTTAGCTGGGCTGCAGGGATGACCCAGACACTACAGCACATACTTCTGGACCTCTGAGAGGGGGAAAGTATAAAGTTTGGAAAAATAATATTTTCTTCCATGTCTGTCAGAGACCAGAACTGTCTCTGTGCAAGTTGGGAAGCATCAGGACTTCACTATTTGCCACTGGCTGGTTACTTATAAAAGGGCTCATTAAAATAAAATTTCCTACTTTAGTTTCTCTTGCTTGTCTTGAGCGAAATTCTGTGCTTGGATAATGCCAGAAAATACATAGCCTCGCCTTTCAGCATCTCCACATTCCTAGATTCCTCCCGCAAAACATTCTTTTTTTCTGTGTCCTGGTTCCTGAGCAAAAGAAGGTACTGAAAAGGCAAGAAAAGGCAGCAAGCTCTGGAAAGGACTGGTTTGGAGATATTTCACCTCAGATTTGGCAGACTCCCAAGTGGCAGAAAATGCTGTGCAAAGCAAAGACATGCTTATAACAGAGCGATAGGAAGAAAACACTGCCAGTTTTCAGGGAGAGACAGTGTCCCTGCCTGCCTCTGTATATTCTGATCTTGATTGGCATCCCCTCTCTCTATTGCTATTTAAACAGGCCCATATATCTGATCTTTAAATTACTGAGTCTTCTCTGACAATCGCAATTCTCTGGAACTCCTGTGTGAAGGGAAACATCGAGTGACCTTGTCTTGCTCCTTGCAGTCCTGGACAGATTTCCTGCTTCAATCTGCAGTGTCCCCTCTAAGCTGTATTCATGGAAGCGCTGGCAAAGCTCGGAAGCAGCAGGAGACAAAGCCCCGCTGGCACAGCAGCACTGTGTCCCATACACTGCTGGAGGGCTGCCCAGGAAAACCCAGGCCTCCTCTGTTGGGAGAATCCTGAGCAGTCAATGGTCAGTGAAGACAAAATATAAAATGTTCTTCTTAATTGGACTTCTTGAACTCTGAATGGCCACTAATTATTTTGCCTCCTTACCAGCCTCTTCCCCAGTTGTCTTTCAAGTTATATTTCTATACTTTCTGTAACATGAATAATACTTTCTGAGGAAATAATCATCTTACCTTTAATGTAATGAAGTAGACAGGATCACACAGTGATATCAAAGCAACCGAAAGACAAATCCAGGTCAAAAGGAAAAAGAAAAAGAGAGGAAAAAACACAGTTAGTTTTGTATTTCACAATGACCATGCCAGCTAAACAGGAAAAAAAAGAGACAATTTAATTAAATGTAGTTTCCTTTCTCCAAGCAAATGATAAAGTAAAAACAATGGGACAAAAGAAACAGTGACACAAAGTGCTTCTGTCAGTGGATAAAGCTTTCAGAGATTTATGCAAATAATCTTTTACCAGCATTCCTTCATGACACTGATTTGCTGTCAACAAAGGGGTAACAGGAAGATCTTTTATGTTACTCTGAAACTGAACACAGACACCCCCTGTTCCAGCAGCGCTGGGTGTAGACAGAGGACAGGCAGGGGATTATCAATACACCTCTCTGCACACACTCTGCAGCAGAAAGCCTTTGGTGCCAACCCAGCCCTCGGCACTGGCCGTGGTACCCCAGAGCCCCAGGCACAGCCCCAACATCCAGCCCTTTTACTATGAGCAGCCTAATTCTGGCACAAACCATGGAGAAGGCTTTAGAGACCCGTTAACGCTGAAACAAAAATCCATAAAACAACATAAGTTTGGTGCAATGAAGGGATAAAAAGAGGAGGAGAGTAATTACTTGCAAGAAAAGAAACAAAGACTGTTCTAAAGGCAGAAATTCTGGGAGTTTTCTGGGGAGTTTATCAGTGAGACTAAAAGGTTTCCCAGACTACTGAAGGAAGCAAGCAAGAGGCGAGCTCAAGTCCTTCAATCGCCTCACCATTAGTGCTCCAGCTCTGTGGTAAAAGGTTTGACATGAGTGTCTGGGAACAAAGGGAAAAACCAAAGCAAATGGGAAATTCTTTCTTCCATCACCTGTGTCCCCCCTCCATGCCTGCATATAAACGTAATGAATTTGGTGTGACATGTTTGAATTATTTTTATAATGTTTTTCACTTTCAGTGATGATAAAAATTAAAAGTACAATTTTTTTTTTTCAATACTAAGAGGAACCTCTTCTGGGATTTGCAATATCAAGTTTGCTTGAATATTAAAAAACTTGAACAAAATGATGTCTTAAAGTATTTCTGTTTGCCCTACTCAAGCTGCAATGTTTTACCCTAAATGCTACACAAATAAAGAGTTGTTCTTCCAGAGAAATTAAGATCATAGTGTAAGAAAAGAGACCACAGACAGATACAGAGAGCAACTGTAATGTGTTGGGATAGTACAGCTCCCACGGAGCCTGGAGGAAGACATGCACTCTGTTCATCCCAGCCTCACAGGAATAAGTTAAGGAGACACCTGGCCTAGCTGGGTCAAGGCTCTCATTCCTCGCTGCTGCCTCAGAACTAATTATCCCAACATGCTGCTGCCTCTGTGCTGGCTCCAGTTCACAGGGCAAGAATACTCTGTGCCAGCAACGACGCTCCTCTCCTCCGCCAGGCCTGAGCTGGTGCCGAGACTGGCCCTCCTGGCCCAGGAGACATGTGGGGACAGGCAGCAGATGAGTTTCAGTGATGGTGCCCTCTCTCACCCATTGAGAGGCTGTGAGGAAAACCAGAATCTTCTGCCAGAGTATTTCTGTCAGAGTGTTCCTCCATCCACGTTTTTTCTGTTTATGAAAAAAGACAGGCAGGAAACGGCATCTTGGATAGTCACTGTGATGAAGGACCCAGCAGGGTGGAGAGAACACAGCTCTAAATGAATTTCAGTTACGGTCTCACCCCTCAGTAACTGCTGAGCAACAATGAATGAGAAATGAGAAAGGCCACAAGCAACGAGACTTACATTTCATACGGTCACAGAATTAAGTGGGAACACGAACTCTGTCTGACTTTCACCCCAAAACCTTCACGGACTGTCTGTTACTGCCTTGACGCTCATCCATGTACTGAACTCATTCAGTGAATTCAATCTTTGATAAGAAATCAGTGAGAATGGAGGAAAGCAGTTAAAGGAACCACAACATGGTAAGCGGAAGAGTAAGCGCTGCAAGGCAGGAGAACCCAAAGGGGCTGCCTGGAGTTTGGGCAGGGTTGGTCTGAGGGCTCTTCCCTCCCACTGAGACTGCCCCCAGGTGGTTTCTTGTCTCTGGGCTGGGGTGAAAACTGCTGGTTCAGCTGGTGTTTGAAAGGGAAGGGAAGTTTTGTGAGAACTTTTTTCACAAGATTCTTTACCTTTTCTTCTGTCTCAGCAGGGCCCTGTAGCTCCACTTCCCCACGGGGAGCTGGAATGAACTATGGAGCACGCCCTTTGCTGCAGGGCCTGGGACAGGGCACAGAAATCAAGGAAATTTACTCTCCGTATTTCTAAGATTCTCTGATGCTGGGAGGTACAATATTAAGGCTGCGCTACAAAATCAGCAGAAGAAGAGGCCTACACTACTAACTCCAGAAAAAGATCCTGTTTTCAAGATGAATACACAATGCTTTGTGTCTCTCCAGTTTGGCTTCTGTCATACTACACTACTGGAAGATTACACACTAAGGCAAAATGGAATTACTAATCTTTATTCCCAGGCCAAACACTAAATGAGCTGCATGAACACGTTTGCTTACAAAGGCAACAACATACGTGACAACGCCTTGACACTTAAGAGCATGTCCTACTGCAGGGTCAGAGGAACTTCATTAACATCCATAAAAACAGTCCTGCAGCATCCTTGAGAAACTGGCGAAGACTCATAATTCCAAAGGGCAGGCAGGAAAGCTGAAGCTTCAGAGAAGCCATAATTAAAGATACATAGGAGGGTGGCTACACACAGCTACACTGTCAGCAGACAAGTCCTTACCCAGCCATGGTCAGGCTCCTGCTGCCAGCTGCTGTTGATGCCACACACCAAGCAGGGATGGGCAGTCGGGGTGTGGCAAGGGGCTCGTGAACGAGGGAAGGGTGAGACACTGTGGGAGCTGAGACCTGGTGCTCTGACCACCCTGCTGCCTGTGTCCCCACGACATACAGCTTCCTCTGGCTGCTGCCACCCTAGTGATGATGGCTGGCAAAGGCCGGAGCAGACCGAGGAGCAGGGAGCCCTCGGGACAGGCGTGCTGTGCTCAGAGCATCCTCGATGCTGTCTGCATCATCCCCTACAGCTGTAAACAAGTGGCTGAGATGTAGGAAATGTGTGATCCTTGCCATGATGGAGCTCAGGTCAGGCTATTTTAAGCATCATCACCGCATTCCTCTGGTCCTGCCACACAAGCCAGCGCAGGTATTTATACCACAGGCTTGATCCCCAGAGGGCTGGAGCATGGCCACAAAGATAGCTGAGGTATCAAAGGGATTTGGAACTTTTTTTTTATCTTGAATGGCATGGGACTGATGGAAATACTGTTATTAGAGATGAGCTGAAGCTAACGTGGTTTGTATGGAATTGGACGTGCACTCTGTCTCCTGTGCTTGCTCTTAAGCACTGCTCTCTGTCTGCTGCCCTTCACTCCCTGCTGAGCCCAAGGCAGATTCCAGTCATTCCAAAGCCACACACTGTTTTAAGGGTCTAAGATGCAAGCACCTCAAACCTCAGATTTACTTTTCTTTTATATCCTTTTACCCTGTGATGGTGGGCACAGTGTCTTCTATCAGCAAAATTAGGACGATCACCCAGTAAATCTTTCCAGGGGTCAACATGAAAGCATAGAACAATTGTCTATGGAGAGCAAGATTATTTGCTTAATTCAAACCCACTTTTTTCTCATTAGCTGGCAGAGAAAGGGAAAGGAGCAGGAAAATCCTTAAATACAATAACTTTAATAATAATTACATAGGGAAAAGTTGAAATGAAGTTAAATAAATGAAGTTTAATTACAATTTTTAATTACAGGGGCTTTCATTTCACTTTTCAAATGGATCTTAAAAACCTTGCCCTTAGAAACCTCACTGTATTTATGAAATAATGAATAATTCAACACAGCTGCAGTTGACACTTTACACAACACTGATACTAATAGCATTGCTGTGATCAATCTGTGGAATGCCTTTCTTCAAAGTTTCTACATCTGGCTGTTAATAGAGCTCTGAATCACAATGCCTTTAGCAGTCCCTAATTTTGTGAAGAGATGCATGGAAGCAGAACTGAAATTCTTCCTAAGCTTCTGCATGCCATCTTACAAAGGCTGGATTGCTCCCTGAGACATCTCATTCAGGGCGGGGGTTGGACTCATGAAAGAGTGGTCTTGGAAATTACAGCAGGATGGATCCTGGTTGT
The DNA here is from genome assembly GCA_013396735.1 of Grallaria varia. Classification (NCBI taxonomy): domain Eukaryota; kingdom Metazoa; phylum Chordata; class Aves; order Passeriformes; family Formicariidae; genus Grallaria; species Grallaria varia. The sequence goes on from VWZG01001661.1 coordinate 16,317, forward strand.
TGGCTTTGGGCAGGGAAAGGCGAACACTCAAGAATGTGCCTGCAGGAGAAAAGCGCTTCCATGTGCCCTGGCACGCCAGCTGTACAAGAGAGAGTTTTGTCTCTCTCGGGACAATAATTTCTGGAATCTTACAGATGGCAAGTTGTTCTTAAGGTCTGAACAGGAGGGTAAGGTAAGAGAAGCTCCCTGCTCGATTATCATACAAGAAGCCTACCCCAGTCCCTTTTCCTGGAATATCCCTCCATCAATGCAATGAAGCACTGTTTGTTTATATTCAACAAGGAGCAAGCTGCACATTGCTAAAGAGAGCTCCTCACAGACCTGTCAGACTATCAGCAAAGCACCAGGGATGTACATATCCTTAAACATAAAAGAAAAAAAAGGACTACCAGCAACAGCAAAACAATCTCCAAAAAACAAACAACAAAGACATTCCAACTTGAGAAGGAATTTCTGTGAGTGGCAGAGTTCTCACTATGTTTCACGTCAGTAAGACAGGGTACAGCTTTAAAGTTCTGCCTTAACCAGAGCAAAATGATGACTTGAGAGTGTATTGCCTGCACTTTATGCTTTTGTTTTTAAGGAACTGCAAAATTATTAAGAAATTGTGTCATGTTGCATATCAATTCAGTTTTTCAGATGGTGGACTCAACTCTGTGGTACATTCAGACACAAACTCAAAGGATGGACAGACTCAAGCCATTTAAATAATTTATGCACATTTGGAAACCCAGGTGTACATATGATGCAGACGGTGCTCTGTAAACAGCCATGTGGTTGAATAACTTCATTCACATGATCTGTTTCACTAGCAAGTTACTGTACAAAATATGCTCATTGATTCTGACTGGCAGGATTAGGACGCCTTGCCATAGACATGGGAGGAAATGGGGTGTGACTGTAGTTCCTGTGGTTCAGAAAACTACTCACAGCTTATTAGCAAACCCTGTGTTCTGCTCAAAATCAGTCACTCATTCCTTTTAACTCACTTTCTTGACAACTTGACAACAGAAAGGCCCTTCAAAACAATGTACAAATAAGTACACTTAACTTTCAATCAAAATTTTAAAAGATATCTAGAAGGTACTTAGGAACTATTCAAACAGTAATGTCCCTTTCGTTTGGGGCTAATCTTAGGGAAAACCCCTAAGGTCTCTCAGGAGATTTCAGGTATTATTAGTAATTTGAAAATGAAGACATATAAACGTAATTCATAAAAAAACCCAAAACCCAAAACCCAACCAACCAAAAAACCCCCAACCAACCAACTCTGGAAGCTTGTGCTCTCATTTACCCACCAAATCCAAGTAAGTAGTGTTAAAGCTTACCAAGCAGCAGAAAAAAATACCCTGAACAGCTACAGGAAAGAAATCTGTGCTGAGAGCTCTTCAAGCATGCTGGAGAAGGATGAGAGGAACTAACTATGTGGTGGCATCTATCAAGACATCCTTGTGGCTGACTCAGAGGCTTCTGTAACGTAAGGAGCTCAGGGGTATCCACTGATAGAGAGGGCGGAGAGATTGTGGCTTTGTATCCTTCCCTAAAGATATTGACATTGGACTCCCAACTCTAGCAGGGCAGCTGGAGGGGGAACAAACTGTACTCACCACAAAGATTTGGGATTTAACCATTTCTTTTGCAGTGCCTCATGTTAGCAAAACAGAGCAGGATTATAATATTGGTTCTAAGGTTTGGTAGGTAACTCTAAGAAAAGGTTGGAAATACTTTATTTTCCTTTGAAAATTAAAAAAGAAACAACGGAACGCCCAGCAAAGTGGAATGTAAAAATGAATCCTGCTTTAGGTGTTAGACCTGCCATTGGCCTTATGTGTCTCCTGTGTGGAGTCACGGTTTAAACTCCGGGGAATGCTTTCAAAGTGTGGGAGACTACATGCTTGATAAACACTGTCATCAGTTTGGGACCTTATTGGTACAGTTTGGGTTTGATATTCAGAAAACATCAATGAAACCTATCTTAAATCCTAGTAGACAAACAACTCCACAGCTTCTTTGTTGAAGAAGCTGCATGAGTTTTTCTGCAGCTCCACTCAAGAGCCGATCCAACAGCCTCTTTCAGCCAGGGCTTTATCCCTGCAAACCACAGCTGTGCTATTCCAGCCACTAACTTATTCACCCAGTGATGCAAACCCTCGGCACAGAGCTGCGTTCAGGCAGACCCACGCATTAAGCGAACCTTCATGTCACTGACACAGTGCAAAGCTTCAAAGCTCCAAGGGGCTGGGAAAGCTGAAGTGCTCTATCACTTACAAAGCAAACACCCACTTTACAGGAGAGCAAATTCTGTGCAATGGCCTTTAGATGGAAATGGAGCTCACAAAAAACTGCTGCTTGTGAGGCAAGCTTTGGTTTCGTAGCACCAGCTCGTCTGCAACCTGATTTTTCTCAGCCAAAGACAACAAAAGGCAGAAAAATCTTGATTGAACAGATCTTGTTTTGTTTCTTTTTTCTCTTTCCTTCAAAAGAGTTGCTGATGTCAAAAATGCCAAAACACAATTAGGGAGGCCTTTCCTCCCCCTCTGTAAGCTTCCTGACAGTATTAAATTATTATCTTCCAAATTAGTTTCAGACTGATGACAAATAAATGGGAAAAAAGGCACCACCAGGGATATGGCACCAACAGGGCTAATGCTCAGTTTGGGCCTCAAGTTCACTGCTTTTGGCAAGTCTTCCACACACATTCTGGCCCCTTGCTGAGAGCTGATGGACTGTTCACTTGAGGACTCCTCTAGTTTGGCTATTTCAGTAGAGCCCATCATTATACAAGCTAAATGAATGCTGAAACAATCTGCAAATAGCAAATCTGATCCTACAACCCCCTTATATTTTGAGAAACAGAAAGAGACATTGTCTTTAAGAGGACTCTGCAGGTTTCAGCCCAAGGACAGCACTGGTTCACCAGAGATCAAACTTCAACCTGACTTACTGCAATGCCACATCTTTGCTTACAAGGACTGACAAAAGCCACCATCACAGATAGTTCTGTCATACAACAGAGTTTCAAGAAAAGCTAAAATAAATAATTAGGAAAGTACTGTCAGGAATTTGGGGCTGGAGCCAGCATCATGGGACTGATGCAGTTTTACCAATGTGTAGAAGAATAAGAAACTGTATTTTGAAATTTGACAGGGGTTTGAGATCCATGCAATACCGTTCTGGGTTCAGCATCATCACTGAGAGTCAGGTCAAACCACTCTGCATCACACCTGAGAGAAAGAAAAAGGCTTGGGCTGCTGCAGACAGCTGCAATGAGCCCACACTCCAGGGATTCACTTCTGGCAGACAGGAATTCCTGACAGCACTGAACTACTTTCTAGCTATCCCTCTTTCACCACCTGGAACATCCCTGCAGCACATCCTCCAGGCTAGCAGAGCTTGTCACATCTCATGCATCTCGTTAGGCTGGAAACAGTTGAAGCTGGTACTTTACATGTCTCGTAAAGCACCTAGTCCATCCAGGTGCCATACAAACCAAAGCAATCACTTCATTTGATGTAACTTTGTCTTCTGTTGCTAAGTGGAAATGTCAGGGAGAAAATGGGGGGAAAGAAGGCTGCTTTTTTTTACACATCCACATTGCCTGGGTCTGCAGGATGGCACGTAGCTTACTCTCTCTTTGGGGAGTCTTTCTTCAACACTTGCAGCAGCTCCATGACTCACAAATGCTTTAGCCTTCTTCTGGGTCCCTGCCTCTGAAATTCCAGTTAGAAGACAGAAACCTACCCCAAGACAGGGTGAAGTGTGCAGCTGGAGGGGGGAGGGCCAGAAGAGCAATCCCCAAAGCTGCCTGAGCTGACAATCCTGCTCCCACTGCCCATCGGCCTCACAGTGGGTGCCTGTGGAATTGAGCTGGCAGTCCAGGTGATGACAGCAATGCTGCTGATAATAGATTGGGCATTAAAGGAACTTTGCCACTTACCTCTCAAAACCTCTTAATTTAACAGACCAAGGAATATAGAAAATCTGATCAGCTGGATAATGGGCCTACCCATACAACTGGAGACAGTGGCGCATGAGCAGTGACTGGAGTTTTCCCCCTCATATTACTCTCCCGTATAGATTTCAATGAGAATTTAGGCAGATCAAGTTGCCCTGCTGTCCTCTCTTTGCACACCCATGTGCAACAGTGCCAGGCCAAGTATGGAATGAGTCAGGCCCCTCCACCTACAGACATGCCTGCACATAGTCACAGCTTTTATTGTACAATAAGTCTCAAATTTTAAAAACATTCCTTCCTCACTATAGGGGGTGTCCAAGGTGAGAATGCAATTTCAGCAGCTAAGATATAAGGAAAAGCTCTACAGTGGTAATATTTAAAAAGCCTCCAATTAGAAATACTGCTATGGTCACACATACTAGTTCCTGATTCTTGTGCATATTTCAACCACTCCAACTCACTTTACTGGACATACCTCTCCTCTGTATATAATGTACAGTGAAAAAAAGCACTACTTTTTACAGGTGGACTCAGTGTAGTCAATAATTAAACAAAGAGATACATATTTATCTCCCATCCGCCCATTTGTAAAATGCTTCCGAATGTGATTTTGGTTTATGGATCACTCACAGCTGTTTCCTTCACAAAAGAAGAAAGAAGACAGAAGAAATACCCTGGCAGGACAAGGCGACCATTTAAAGCTGAGCTGTAACTTGCAGTAACAGTTTCTCTGAGTAGGATCTTTAGCCAATTCAGCTGCCAGTGGTGAAACACTCACCCACCTCCAAAGCTCCAGCCCAGCCTCAAGCTACACTCCCAGGGCCTCTTCCTTCCATAAAGAAAGCAGGAAAAGTTTCCTCAGAATGAAAAATCTCTGTGCTGAGGATTTCAGAGAGGGAGGAGAGACATCTACCTTTGGTGAAATAACTCCACAGAGGTTTTCACCTACACTGCCTGCGATGCAGACTCTGGCATGAAATACTGCACAAGAGGAAGTAATTTTGCTGAGTGCAAAAGAGAAATATCAGCTCTGCCAGTCAGGCTGACTGAAGCCCAGCTCTTCCAGGTGTGGCACATGACCCAGCTGCCATGTGTAACGCACAGTGTTTGACAAAGGCCAGGAACCTGCTGCCCAGACACGTTTTGGAAGGCAGTGGAGATGCCTCCACCAGGAGAGCGCTGTGACATTCAGAGGGAAGGGCTTGTGAGCCAGCTGACAGCACTGTAAAAGAAGCCTTGGGATCCATTTTGAGATTCTCTGGGATATGGCTGTTTGACTTTTTAATTTCCACATATATCCAAAAGGCAGGGAATAGACTGGCCTGCTGAGGCAACAAAGCAAAGTTCGGGATATGTCCTGACAATAGGAATGATACCTGATGAAGTGACAGATGCCCAGGTGGAATTTCAAAAACCTCCTTATGGGTCAATTTTTTGGCAGTTTCACCACTAACTGGTCCATGCAACGAAAATAAAATGAAATATATTTTAGAGACAGAGAACACAGAAATTGTTGAGCCACTTGATGTGATGCTGAAATGCACCTAAACACCAGGAGAATTCAGGACTTTGGATCTATTGTCATGGATTGTTCTGGGACATGCAACTCCATCCTTCCGTCTCTGATGAACTATGGCCACATTATGCAATATTCCAATCCAGGTCTCTTGCAGAGGCACTGAGAGTTCCCCTTCTTCCATGTATCGTGGGACAGACAGTAAGCGCCCAAACACGCAGGTTTACAGTCCACTGCTGGGGAATCGGTTACAGCAGAAGTGGCCAACACAGAGGCCAACAGGAGAGGAAGAATGTCATGAATATTCTCAAAAGACAGCTGGAGGTAATTTAAGGCAAACATATGAAAATCAGACTGGATATCACTGAGGCTCTGCTCTGAGCTGAAGCAGAAAGAGATCACATGATGAAAAGGTCAGAGCTACCCTGTACTTCATGATCTCATTTAGAATCATGTTTCTTGTGCACCAGAAAATAATGGTCGTGCAAAGGACTCCCAAAGCCACTTTCCTGAAGAACTTCCCATTTTTTTGCTAAAGGGCTTCCATCCACGACTTTGTGTCCCTCTGCAGCAGGCACTGAGAGGAGATGAGCATGCTGAGCTACAGTTTTTTCTTTTCCTTAGAGAGGCTTTTGGGGTTAGTGAATGACGACAGTAAAAATATATGGAAAGGAAGAGTGATCTGCTGGCACCAAAACATGGATTTTCTGGCAAGTTTTGATGAAAATTAATGAGAAATACATGCAGTCATGGTCACATCAGCCAATATTGACTCTCTTGGACTAGTTACCAGATGAAATCACGCCCTGGAATGCAGGCTGCTCTGCCAGAAGCATTATTTCTTTCTGGAATTCAATTTTTCAACCCAAGAAACAACCACTTTCTGTCTAAACTGAAAATACCAGACAAGAGTGTCACCTTTAAAGCACGTACTGAAAGTTTGAGTAAAAAGGAAAACAAACAACCCTTCTGGCTCTTTACCTAGGTCTATAAGTCTATTCAAGTACTCCTTTCAGGTTGCAAAGAAAAAGAACAACACTTTTAGAGATCTGGCTGGCTTCCAGCACTGACAATTCAGGCATAGCCTATTCAGTTTCACATTTTCCTCAAAATGAGGGATCTTCTGGCACGGGACCAGTAGGGGACACACTAAAAAGTGAATTCTCTCCACCCTGACTCAGAGAAAACACTTGAGCTGAGCCCAGACCCTTTCCAACCTGGGACAGGAAGACTTTAAGCAGGTATGTAACTTCAGGCGTGTGCTTTAGCCATTCGCTGCCCAAGGATGGAGCACTGAACCGGGAGACCATGACTGTGTGTGTGCACAGGAGGGCAGTACTGGAGCTGGGGTTCCACAGCCCTGGCTCAAGGACTGGCACACACCAACCCTGGTGCACTCGGAAGAGGCAGCTCCAGGGTGTCCTGTAATAAACTCAGTCATTTAGGTGAGACATTGGAGCATCTGGAAGCCAAGGATGTCCTCCTCAACAGGATGTCACCTAAAGGTGTAATGTAGCAGTTTATCCCTAAAACCTGTACAACCATGTAAGGCTACACCTTTACCCAGGGAATGATGTGGGTGTATCGTTTTGCTAATCATAGAACACAGAAAGATGAGTGAAAGCTAGTGATGATGGACTTCTTAAAACCAGACTGCTGGTAAACTGCCTGGGAATCACACCACAAACAACTGCAAGCTGTTTCTGGTCACCCAGTCAGGAAAATCAAGCCCTAAAGTTTGCCAGGTTATTCTGCATCTCTTTGCATGAATGGGAATAAACTCACAGGTCAGGGAATGAGCAAATTAAGAAGCAAAGGAGCGAGCAACCAGGTGGCTGCAGGAAGTGCCAATCCCTATGCAAAAATGAATGTACTTTAATTCCTGCCTTGGAAGTTACAATTTAGTTGGCTTATTCCTGAGAAAAAGCTACTAGAACATGAACAGAGTGGGGACATCACTGATATGGGCCCTGTATTTGCATTCAGAGGAGTATTTGCTTCCTTTCAATGAATTTGCTGTATGCAAGGAAAAGTATGGCACCTTTTCAGTGAGGATGCATTATCTGGAGACTGCCAGGGAAAGGCTGAGAGCATGAGGCACAGCTGTCTTCCTCTTGTTTAGACTAAGTACAGGGATGTAACAGCAGCAGTGGGATGTGCAGGGAAATGCATATCCCTACAGGAGCTGTTTGTTGGAAAGGATGTGCTGTGAGAGCTGGGGCCAGAGAGATTTTTGGGTTTCCACAAAGGTGGCTGATACTGACAGTGGAATAAGAGAAACTGCCAGCTCTTCTTGTGAGACTTGCTTGAAGCAAGTGAAAAATGAGAATGGGGACAGGACAGGCTGAGGGGGGACTCAGATGTGCCCTGGCCCATTTCAGCTACTGCTGAACTCCAATGAAGTTTTATCAGGTAAATCAGTGAGAGCAAAGTCAGTACTGAATGGTACTTCATTTGTGGCTGTGCCTTTGGAGGGACAGGTCATCTTTTACATTTACCTCTCTGTATTGCAATAAAGAACCACAAAGGCACTTAATCTTCATGTGGGCCAGCAGGAGCCTTTTTGCACTGGTTGATATGCCAGAAATGTCCTGCCTTTGATTTTGAAAATTATTCCCTTGGAGCAAATACGCATATATGTCATGGAGGTGATGTGTACAGAATAGGGATACAGGAAAGGAGAAAGAGGAGCCAGCAGCAATCTTGCCTTAGTGTGTTCACAGCTGAAGAGAACTGATGTCCGTATCATTCCTTTTTGGACTGTTACTACTACATCTTCACAAGGAAAACAGCTAAAAACATGCTACATATAAAAGAGCTGATTCCCAACTGCTCCACTTGAAGACTATTAATCTAATTTCTTTATGATTATCTTTTCAGAAATTGGATTCAGCTGTTCAGCAATCTTCAGTGGAAGGCTAATGAATATGCTGAGCTTGCAGAACAAAATGTTCAGCTTCAAAAAACTTTTGGGTTCATTTTTAATGAAATGTTTTAAAATATTTGCTTTTATCTGTCTTGCAAGCTTCAGAAGTAACCCTGGTACCCTTTTAACTTGCCTAATTGATATCTTTTGTTAAAAGAAACTCAAAATGCATGTATTAAAATTCATCATAATGTTGCCTGTTTAGCCCAACCAGTATGCAAAATTCAAAGCCTTCCTGTCTTGTTTCCATGAAAAATTGATAAGGCTCCAATATTTTCCCTGTAAATACGGGAGGACTGCACAAGAATCTACAAAAAGCCCTATTTCCCCCCGCCGCCTCCTGAAAACAGAAGGACCAAAACTACTTGGAGGCTGGGAGGTTGTTAGGAGCAGGTATCCTACATGCCTGACATATTCCTGGCCATCCTTGAGCACTGTTTCTAACTACTGCTAGGAAAAGGTGGATGTGGCTTGACCCAGTGCAGCTGTCCTCCACCCTCCCCAAAACCCCCCTTTTCCCAGTGTTCTGTGTCAGGAAGCCCCACCTTGGGCATTCTTCAGAGCCAAACCTGCCCTGTTTTCTCTCTCCCTTTCCTTTGCAGTTGCTTTCACAGAAGGACCTGTGGAGAACCTGAGAACTCACTAACATAGTGGCCCTGCTCCGCTAAGCAACATCCATGGAGAACATTTGGGACTTAGCTTTGGCTCTGGCTTTCATTGCCAGATTGCAATGTTGGCAGGGCCTTCTGGTATTAAACTGTTACCAAGAAAGGAGCATTAAATGGCTTCATTATTTATCCTCAATGTAGAATGCTAACCACACATGTAGGTGCTTGCCAAGTCTGTGACTGAGGACTATTTTTATCTTCTACCACCGCATTCCATTTATTCCCCCAGGAAAAAGGGAATGCAGCAGCGTAACCATCTCCTTGTGAACACTGTGCTCCTTGGTCATTACTGCACGGCTTCCCCCACGCCCAGGTGCTTCAGCTGGGATGCACAGCACACACAGGGAAGGCGCTCCCCGACTTGGGGAACATCCCACCTTAACACACAACACAGCAGAGCAAAAGCACTTCTGAACATGTCAGAAAGAAACTTCTGCCTGAGGCCCCAGACCAGCTGATACAGGCTCTACCTCCAGGAAGCCCTCCATCAGTGCAGGTTATTTTGCTTCTGATTTTATGGGTGGCTTCCACCTCACAGCTCCTGTGTATACTCTAGGTGCACAATCCCAGTGCCCAAGGATTCACCAGTGGGATCTAGTTATTCACCTGTATATTTACTGCAGGTATTTCACCCTGTTCTTCTGAGACAACAATTGGTTGTATGGCCTATGATTATATACCCTCAGTACAATCTTGTTTTAATACTATATTCTCCTTCTCATTTGCATCCCTATCTGTGAACTTCAAAGTAAACTCTTAAGGGTGGAGGCAAAATTTTCTATGAGGAGGATCACTTCCTTGTTCACCTTCAGGACCAGCTCCAGGCACAGCACCACAAACGGCTGTGCTGTTTGTTCTCCCTCTCAGGTCAATTTTTCCTGGAGCTGTTTTGTTGGCCTCACAAAACCAGTTGGCCAAAGAAATCAGGAACAGCTCAGATCTATGCTCATACATATAATTTTTGCATTTTCCAGCATTAGGCATTTACAGACAGACTCTTGAGACAAGTTTGTTACTCCCTATGCTCATGTCCTAGGCAAATGCTGGCAGAATTAGCATGCTTCTGCTTCAGTCTTTGCCTGCCAACTTCTCACCAAAAGAGTTTTGGGGGATTCGACTGCCTTTGGGTCAGCCCCACAGTTCTCTTGTCTGTTTATCCCTAACTAAATACTGGCAAACACAAAAAGGACATGTCACCTTTCTGCTGGAAGGAATAAACTGACCTTCAGTCTGGCTTTCCCTTTGCTCTATAAAATAATAAAAAGAGTAGGAAAAAAACCGTACTTGGTGCACAGCCCCAGTGACTTTCAGACAAACCTAAAGCCAATCTGCAGTGCACGAGTGGACATAGTTTATTACAACTCTGGCATTTTTAAATCGGTTTACTATCAACAGGAAGCAAACTGTTTGAGAAATGCCAGACAAATGGCCGTGTGAAATCCTGCAGTCTCCTAAAGAAGTGCTTTTAAGCAGCAAAACTGGGGAAATCTCTCAAATGAAACTAAGCAATAGCTCACAGTCAGATGTGCTGACAAAATGACAGAGCACTGTTTCAACCACAAGAAAATCTATTCTACTATCAAGTTAGAAGCTGCACTTAGCTAATTATGAATCTGGATAATAATTGTGAGAGAAAGCATGAGAAAATGTTTCCTAAAAGTTGCATCTATCCTGCACAAAATTCCTCCTGCAGCTCTGTAGGAACATGGGCCAACATCCCAACATCCTGATTCCCAGCTCAGGCTCTGGGTCTAGTGTTTCTCTGCTGGCTCACTCACCCCTAACTTGTGCTCACTCAAATCACTGTTCAGGGGTACAGCTTTCATCACCGAAACCAAGGTGAGAGTGGAAATTCGGGCTGACCCAATAAAAGCCCCAGCTCAAGAGCCACCTTTATGTAATTGCCTATGAAAGATATAATGCTTCTCACATTTAGACTACCAAGTTTCATGCTTTGCTGGGAATGGACTGCATAAAACTCTGACAGATCTCTATATAAAGAGACATAACATCCTTTTCCAAATTGCCAAAGTCACATTTCTGTAACCTCTTTCCTCTTTGTCTTGGACTGGTGGGTAGCAACCACAGGGAAGGGTGAGCTTTAAAATACTGCAAAGATTTGCAGTGGGGACGTATCATTAACTTGTATTTGATCCTTGCAAATTGAGAAATGCAGCTCAAAACACCCTGTACACAACACTCTCCACCTTAGGAATATTCAGGATATCTCTCCTGACTGGTGTAACAGCTCTCGGTGCTGCAAATTAATTACGGGGAGACTCCAATCTTTCAGTATAATTGCTGGATACTGTGGTATTGTAAACATTGGCAAGGACATCACAGGTGAAAAAAGCTTCTTCATATATAAGGCTTACAAAGATCTTATTCTAAATTGACATTTAGCTCCTTCATAATGGTAGTAAAAAACTTCACGACTGGTGTGTATTTCAGGAACAGCTCTGATACTCAAGGTAGGCACACACATTTAGAAAGATACAATTTACACTTTGATCCTGAATACATGTAACACTCACTGTAGGAAAGAGTTGACCTGTCCTCTACAAATATTTTTGAGGTGACTTCAAAGGCCAACTGGAATCTCTTCTATGAAAAATACGCCAACTCTAGGATTACACACGTAGGGAGGGAGACTCAGCTCAGGGGAAAGATAATGACCAGCCATGCTCTCCTTCCAAGGTCACAGTCTCATGTCCAGCCTTGATAGATGTTTCTACGTAGAGACTGAGCAGAACATAAACTGGGGCACTCCTAAGCCACTCCCTAGGCAACAAATATCTATATTAAAAACAAACCCTGACGCAACATGGTGGACAGTAACCGGCAAAGGCAGGAGAGACGCAGAGGAAAGAGGACATGCAAATTAATGACAACTTTGACCTACATGCATTCTCATTGTAATAGCTCAGATAATGTTCTTAAAAGGGTTTCTTCGTGCCAAAGAGGAAACGTTCTGCTTGGGGACCACAGGGAAAACTATTCTTCTTCTCTCTGTAATGAGTCTAAATGGTGAAGAGGGAGCCTGTGCACCGGTGTTTTCAAGGCAGCACTTCTAGGCTGTGCTGCATGCAGGTGGAAGAATGATCTACATTTCTTTTGGCAGCAGGGTCAACTGAAGTAGCTCCCGCCATCCCTCCTTGCCCTGCATGGCTCTTTTCCACCCCAAAAGCAGTGTCAAAACAATTGCTTCATGGAGCTGAATGCTGGGCTTGATCAAGCAACCAAGCCAAGTTAAAAATAACCCAGCAAAGAAGGGAGCCCTGACGGCTCTCCCGATCCAGTTCAGCATGCAACCGTGGAGCCAGCAGCTGTGGGAGACAGGGAGAAAAAAGAGCAGTAAAGGGACTGTTAGCCAGCAAAGCCACAAATAATCAGATTTTCAAACCATGCCCTAATTTGATCCTCACATCTTCCAATCTTGTGGAATGGCACTACTTTTTTCCTCATTTTATATATTAAGAAATAAATGAGTCAGTGAAATATCCCAGTGTTCTACCTGTGTAACTGGAGAGTTGGGAGCTGACAAGGTGAAACTGCCTCTACTGTACTCCTGGGGTGTGCAGTGCCATGGGGTAGGGTCAGGCAGGCTCCTGCCCCAATAAGGGATCAGCGAGGGAATTACAACATGAAATACACCTTGGGTAGCTCCAACTTACTAACCAAAAGATGATAATTCTGAAAACATCACATGAAACACCAGCCTCTGCCTTTTCATAATGTTTTGGGGTTTTCCCAGTCAAAAGAACTGTGTCTCTCTCCTCCTTGCAGTTCAGCTGTACTTCCCCTAAACATGGGTTTCCTATGGGTCCAGCCAAACTGGGACAATCACACTCTAAACATTTACCAAGAAGATGCAGAATTTCCAGCAAACTCCATTCTCAACCTGCTATGGCATTACATTTCCTTTTCTAGATTAAAAAACAGTCCCAGAATTCTTAAGCGGATACCCAAGAGTCTGTTCAACAGAGAAGACTCAGAAATACCACAACACAGATTATCACAGTGCATCTCAACACAGAAAGAGTCTGTTAAACCTCCGAGGCTCCATACCAAAGCCAGTTATCCACCCAACCCACGCTCCCACTTTGCCCTGTATTTTTGCTATGTAATCCTGTGGAGGGCAAGACAACACTCAGCAACACAACAGTCTGTTGTGGACAAATATCCATCTAGCAGCCCAAGTGACCACTGGCAGGACCTAGGGAACCTCCAGTGTCAGAGGTTTTAAGAAGTTGCCTAAAGATGTCTCAGGAGAAGTTTCTTTCAAATGAATTCTGCCTGGGGGCAGCAGAGTGGAGTAGACGACCTCCTGTCCTTCCTAGGTTGATCTCCTGCAATTCTAATCAAAGCAGAGAGGGCGTGGAAACCTGATTCCAAATCCTGTCTCTGACACTGAGTTTTCATTCATCCTTGCAACTACCATTAGCTTCTCAAAATGCTCTACTTGCCACAAAACTGGGATTAAAGCATTTCCTAATTCATATAAACATGTAAAGTGCATATACACACAGACAGAAATACATATATGATGTATATTTACAGCTATATCTGTATCTATAACCATTTAGCCACAAAACACACATATATGGCTTCTATAAACAAGAGTCATTCCAGACAAGCATGAAAACAGTAGATGAAAAAGAAAATGGAAAAGAAAAGCATTGAGGCTAGGGAGACCATAACAGTAATTCCATAGCTGGTACTTCTGACTGCTATTTTTGCAGCACTGAGTCTCCATCTCAGACTAGTCAAACCTTTCTGATAACACGAGTGAGTGACTACAACCCCTGGGGCCAGAAAAAGTAAACTACTGTCCCGGTATGCTATAAACGTCATATTCCAAAATATCAGCTGTGTTAGGGATATCTCCCTTTTGTGCCAGTATGTGCCAAGCTGAGCCCAACACAAGCTTTAAGAGCAAGGAATATTCTCCAGCTCGTGCTATACTGAAAGAGGCTGTATGAGAAGGACAGACTTACATGACAAAACTTCTATTTGAAGGCCCCAGAAGGCAGAAAAACTGCATTTTAGTGGGTGCTTTTCAACTAATGCCTGAGCAAAGCAGGCACTTAAACTTCATTAAAGCACTGTAAGGAACAGCAATGGAGCACAGAAGAATATTTCTTACAGCTGTTTCAGCTCTCTTACCTGTTCAGCTGTTGCTTCAATGTGCTCAATGCCAGCAGCATGGTCTTATTTATATAATAACAGACAACATAATATACAGTCTTGTATCTTACATATGAAATGTAGGTTACCAAAATAAATTTTACAGGTACAAAACATAGGATTTATACGTAACAACCAGCCTCCACTTAGGTCTGTACAAATGCAGGGCAGCCAAATCTTATTGCCGCTTGTTGAATGATGTTCATTGTAGCTCAAGATCTGCCTCTGCTCCCTGCAGAGGACACACATACACACACACAACCTGCAGGCATGTTCATTGGGGCCGGTTGAGCTTTCTGGTGTCCTGAATGTACCTACACACACTATCCATGACTGGGCAACAGCTGTATGTGCATAGACAGGTTTTAAACACTACATAACTGTTACACAGGCAGAGATTAGATGTCTATTCTTGAGAAATGATGGGAAATGACTGGGGAAAATTCATGAAAAGTGAGATAATCACCATGCAAATCACCAAACTGGGTTTGAGATGCAAAGGGATTTAATTCATCAATTCGCACAGATTAAGCAAAACTGAAATTCACTGCATTAAGAGCTCCTATTTATTTCTTAAAACCTTTCTTGGCAGGAATCCATTAGGTACTTGTAAAAGATTAGAACTATTGGTATTTTGATGGGCTCTCCTAAAAGGAATGGAGGGAGAAAATGGCAGACCGGAGTCATTAGGATCATCTTCTGTTAACTCTCATATTTTACTAAAATATACTTTTAAAAGCATAAATAGATGACAAATTGCCTATCTCCTAGCTTGACTCCTGGACATTCCCACTCTCCATAAGCACACTTCTAGGCAAACTGCCTGCACTCTGCAAGTGCTCCTCCCTACTCACACTGACACATCCCATAGACTGAAAGATTCATTTGACAGACTACTTTGTTTTCTCCTGCCTTGTCAATACCCAACAACTCCTCCATAACAGCTGATCAGCTATTTTAGGCCACTAAGCTGGCTCCTTTCTTCTTTTTAATAATGTAAATGGGCTCAGTCCAGGCACAGGACAGCTCTCCTGGCTGCCCGCAAAGCTTCCTCACACAGTATCTCTCAGTGTAGCTCCAAAGCAATCATCAAATCTTTCCCCTTCTTACCCCAGACATCCCTTGTTCAGATGATGCTGCCTGTCCAAAACCCAGCCTTGTTTTGGGATGCTTTTAGGAAAGAACCAAAAACATTCTTGATTTACAAACTAGGACTTAATCTTAGGTTTTATTGGGCACGAGATTAGCACTCTAATGCATTTCATTAGCTGTGCATCAGCAGGCCCTTGTTGTTGAATGACTGAAGTGATGTGATTTGCAAGGTTTGTGGAAAGAAATGCTTATGCAGACTTTCTAGCCCAAAAAAGAAGAAAACTGGCAGATCATACAGGTGCTGACTGGCTAAAAACTGGATGAGACAAAATGTGTTTGTGAAGAGTAACGTTAGCCATAGCCATGTGGCTGCTTAATTCCAGTGTTTCACAAAAATTAACCATCTGCTGACATTACCTCCTTGTTTTGTAGTCTATACCAGGTGCTAATAGTGGCTAAACTACAACTAGAATAAGGGATTGGCTAAAACATGGCCCCTGAAGAGGAGATTTGGCAGTAAGACAGCATTAATCAGCTGTGGACCAGATCTGTGCAATTTGTTGCACTGCTGAAGGCTCAAATCTGCAGCTTTTGTAGCGACTGACAAGACTTTCAGTCTTGTCATCCACGTTCAGTCAGTAGCATGAAGAAATCTTGCATGAATTACAAGAGTGTTCTCTGTCTTACCTTGAGAAGTTCCAAAGAAACCACAGGGGGCTTGTACTTTGTGGGATGAATAAACAAAGCTTAAATGATAAGGGGTTTCTGAGCTTTTCTTGCTTTGTTGTTTTTCCCCTGCTTCGTATGTATAATACTGATTTATGTCTTGCTTACTCTGGAAGGTCATGCTAATATCAAAAATTACAACAGCATGAGAATCAAGAGAATGAAAGCTGTGTAACAGAAAAGGCCTTCCAATTTACGTTCCTTAAAAGCTCTTATATTTAGTTTAAAATTTCAACAGTAAATGAGCATTTTTCAGAGGAGATGTCCTTGTTAGGAATTCAATAGCTCTACTCTTTCAATTATCAAGTAGAATTACACTCATGCTTGAATACCTAGGAGCAAAAATGGGTACAAGCCTCAAGCAGAAGAATATCCTTTGAACAGGTCACTATTAAAAGACATTCCAGAAGGCCATACAGGGCAGCTGTGTTACTTCCCGCAAGAACGCTGGCATGTTTTCACTCCTTTTAAATACAATTCTGGGGAAACAAACAGGCTTCATTTTTCTCCTTGGCTTTGCAGAGACCTTAGCCCTTGGAACACAGGCACTCCTGCTTTACTATACGCACAGCATCCAAATTTCGACATTTATTCTAATTGCCTGTGTTGGGAGTACAGACATCCCAGCCAGTCAAAGGAGAGCAAGACTCCCCTGGAAGGTGATACCAAGCTCATCAAACAGAAGCCCCTCTCTCTCTCAACAATATAAAAAGCCTGAAGTTCGATGCTGCGCTCTAACTGTGACAAACTGAAGTTTCACATGAGCCCTGACTAAGAGTGAATTAGTATGAATATACATCACTGTGCTTAAGCACCTTCAAACCCAAGGACATTTGGGACAACACAAAATAAAATTCAGTTATGATTTACAAATTGTATGCTCTTAGACCTTACGTTCATATCTATACATGTACAGCCTTTCTGTGTGCGCATGTTTGGCAGCTTTCACCACACTGAAGGTGCTGGATGGGACTTTCCAAGGCTCCATGAGGGAAGGGAGCAGCATAGCCAAGGGATCAGGATCACTCCTGGTGCTGCCAGGCTGGGAGAAGTGCAGGGCTTGCACACCTCCAGCAGTCCCCCTGCTCGGCAGCTTGCTGGGATCTCTACCTGCCCCTGGAGCTCCAGAGTGGGATGCCAGACATTTCTTTTTAAATTGGGCTTTGCAATTGTTCTTTCCTTTTTGGTTTCAGTGGTACTAACAGCTGGCAGTCAGCAGGGATGGCTTGTGAGTTTCCCCCTGTGCCTCCCACCTAGAGGCTGGATCTCAGCCCTGGCATAAACTACTTTTATTACCTCTTAAATATCCTTTCCCAAACTCCTCTTTCCTCAATGTGCTAGTAATTTTTAAAACCATTAGCAGCAGTAGTTCAAGGTAGGAGTTTGTTGTGCACTTCAACTCCTCTGCTTTACACTTAGGGCAAGGGAAGAAAACCACAGTTTTCGCTAGAGGGAGATGACAGTGATGTTGGGAAGCACTGGTTTTTTTTTTTTCATTTCAGCTATTATCTGTATTTCAGAGTTTGTTTCTACAAACTGTCAAAACAGATAATGTTTGAGACACAGAGGGGGAAAAAAAATCATCACAGTATTTTGAAACTACACAGCTTTAGGAAAAGCAATAGTCACAAGGATGGCTGGTACTTAACCAGATCACAGCCTGGGAAGAAAAAAGCACAGGACTTCGAAAACCATGATTCACATTATATGAGACTTCAGACAGCAGGACAATCAATCATTGCTGTTTCCAAAGGTACTCCGGAGAAACTGCCCTCACTGGTAAACCAGAGGATGGGGAGAGGTTAGTCTATGCTGTAATAATGTATAGGCCCAGCATATAAGCTGGGTAAGGTTGTTTTCACTCATCTTGGAAAAGCTGAAAAAAAGAATGAAAACTGAGCAAAGGTTTTATGGAATAGAGAACCCTGTCATGTGTCTGCAAGCTCACTTGATGCTTCCCACTGAAATGTGGGACAAAATGACCTAATTCAAAACAGGAAAAGCTAACGCAAAACTATGCTCAAAGGAGCAAAGCCAGATGTTCATTAGTCAAGTGGTCCCGCTCCACTTTACATAAGGCCATATCCTGGGGGAGCTGGCTGCTGTGGTGTGGGCTCTCAGGTGGGTCCACAGGGTCCACTTGGAGCAGAACCCTTAGAAGGAGCTGGCAGATCTTCCCCTTGTTTCTCCTCCAGAAGAAGGAATGGAAACAAAGCCCCACGTGTATATGTTGCTCCTTTGCCAAACAGTGACATGCAAACAGGCACATTGGAAAGGGAGATCTTGCCAGGAACCAGCTGTCACTGCTTCTCTCTGCTGTAAAAGAAAGCATGTGTATTCCTGCATGTGTGTGTGCATGGGCTTGGATGGAGAGGATGAAGAAACGATTCCTCTCCAATCCACGCCAATTAACATTCCCTTGGAGGCTTTTAATTGAAGCCAATGTCCGCCCAACAAAGAATGCGAATCTGGGAAGTTGACATTGCATCTCTTCAAAAACCACACACAGACACACCTCCCAGATAAAGGCTATTTATTATCTGCTCCAGAGACTTTCTGGGATTCATTCTCCTCTTTTGGCCTGACTGTAGCCAAAGAGTCCCTTTCTTATCTGTCTGACAGGTCCATACAATGCTTAATTGACTTGCCTGGGGTCTTGCATTTTCTTTCTTTAGGGGAAGCAGGGCTTTGGGGTGGTAATGGAAAGAGATCCCTTCCTTCTGGCTTTTAATGAAAAGACTCCCATAATAATGCCCTCCATTTGCAACCATGACCCCCTAGAAGGTACTGTGTGGACAACTGTTTCCTTCACACAGTTAGTGGGAGCTGGGAAAAACACAGGGCTGAATTCTCAACTACTTTAATTTTTGTTGTCTTAATACAATAAAAAATACAGCACTCAGGACATGGAATTTCCCTTTCACTGAAGCTGCATTTCACAAACACCAAAACTTTCAAAAGAAGCCAGTCTTGCTCAGATATAGGCATGGCTGACTGCAAACATGCTTTTGACACTTTGGGAACTTTGAGAAGCGTCAGCTATTGCTGAAAGCCCACTGAAACCCTACATAATGACCTGAAGGTGCCTGAGCCTAGAACTGAACGTTCACAGATCCACAGGTGTGAATACAAAAGCACTCAGTCCCCATTGGTGGTATTACTGTCCTTAGTAAGGACTAGGGGAGACACGACTTTTGTCCATGGATCTTGGGATTAACTCCATTTTATCCCAGAAGCACAGGATGGCAGCACGGATCCTGTGAACATGGTCTGATGAGGAGGGGAGCCACCAGAACGCTATGCTGCTGCCAGCAGGAGCCAGCCTGCTGCTGCCCCTTACCGTCTTGGTGAGGTCTTGCCCTCTCCTTTGGCCCTGCTCAGGTGCCCATATAATGTCTCCTCCAGCCACATCAGCTTTGATATGTAAAATCACATCAAGTCAGGGCACAGTTTGCACCCCCACCTTTCTTCCCTTTTTT